>PVIU01005249.1:0-115924 GCA_004026605.1 Ondatra zibethicus | reverse complement strand
GGCGAAAGTTGGCAGATGGAGAATCCACAAACAATGACACCAGGACCTATCTCTTCTGCATGTATTAACTTTTTGAGAACCGAGTCTTTTTGAATGCACTCCTTCCTAGGCCAGGAGGGATGGGGGTGGGCCTTGGACTTCCAACAGGGCAGGGCACCATGCCCTCTTTCAAGGAAGAAGGGGGAGGGAGGAGGGGTGGAGAGGTAGTGGGAGGGGACCGGGAGAAGGGGAAGAAAGGAAAAAAAATTATTTCTTTAATTATGTTCTTGAATGGAAAAAATAAAACAAAACAATGTATGGAAAAAAAATCCTAGAAAAATAGAAAAAAAAAGACATAGGAGTTAAAAACCTGAGGAGCTAATAGCCATTGATAGCTGCTGAGGGAAATTCAGCTTACTTTGGGTAGGCTGGGGAGGGGACATGAATAGGCTACCATTGCTTTAGTGTATGAAACCATCCTCATGCCCTTTATATAGGTCCTGTATAAGAGTTTTGCTGTCACAGAGACATCCAATACGTATTCTCCTAGTCTGTGGCTTTCTCATACATTTTCTCCTAGTGTGGCTTTCTTAGACATTGTTTTAGTGTTATTTTAGCTCAGCAAAATGAGAAGGTTTGACCTCTCAGTTTTGAGGGTTTTATTCTTCTATGTCATCTAAAATGTCTATCTGCAATCAAATGACAAGAATTTCCTTTGAGGGCTTGTGAGATGGCACTGCAGTTGGAAGCATGTACTGTTCTTCCAGGGAACAAAAGTTCAGTTTCTAGCACCCAGGTCAGGTGGCTCAATAGTATCCTTAATGCCCGTTCTAGGGAATTCTAAGCCTCAGGCCTCCATGGGCACTACATTCACATGTGCATACCCATGCACATACACATACCCATGTACATACACATACACAATTAAAACTAAAATACAACTTTAAAATATACTTATCTATGTTTACTTCTAAGACTTCTATCATTTTAGCTTTGACTCTATGATCCATCTAAAATTAGTTCTTGTGTATCACACAAACGAAACTTTATGCTATGGGTATATGCTTCATATTTTTCTTCATGAATAATTAGTTCAGTAGCATATGTTGAAAGAATATACTTGTAGGGTTTTTAAAGACTGATTAAATGGAAGTATGTGGGTCTATTTCTAGATTCTTTCTTTTACTCTATTGATTACCTTGCATGTTCTAACACCAGTATGTTGTGATGGCTTGATTGTAACCTTATGTTGAAAACAGTTCACTAGGCAGATTACTACAACCAAACACATAGGTCTCCTCCCATGAATAGGTGGAGTTTATTCCTCTAGTCCTTAATTATTTTGGCCAATAAAACACGACAAAAACCTCTCTGTGTGACTCATTAGATTGGCCAAAAGAAACCACAAGGCTTTCTACATTTGTGACTTAGACTAAATCAGGGCTCTGCAGAAGATAGGCTAGGTGTAGGGAGAGCTTCTGGGCCAGCTACAGTTAGTTACTCTGGCCATTTCTGCCCAGACTCAGACATGTCTGTACATGACTATCTAGAGTTGAATGACCAGAAGTGTGTGGAAAACTATGAGCAAAGGACAACCACTAACCGTGAGTCTGTGTGGTCTGTGGGACTATGGAAGGTGGTAGTTGTTGGGAAACAACTAAGTTCTGCTTTCGCTTGCAATATGGAAACTAGAACAGTGGGGTATTAGAAAACGGCCCAGATGCTGAGAGCTTGGGCCCAAATTTTGTATGTAAAAGTTTGTGAACATTTTCCAACTTGGCAATCGGAGAGCTAAGCAGTTTGCATACATTTTGTTTCTTTGCTCAATATTTTTTTTAAAGAATCTAGGACAAAGTGTATGTTTAGGAGGTAGAAATGAGAACACGGCTCTCTCTCAAAGAATCTACAGATTGCTGGACACTGGAAAGACATGTTCACTGCAGAGACTGTCATGAAAGTCACTTTCTGTTGGTCACAGTTAGTATATAATAAACCCTAAGAAAAATAGCTCTGTTGAAATGGATTCACACAAAATTGATAGAAACAAAACTTCGTAGTGGAACCTGCATCCTTCCCTATTGGCTGCCAGAAAAGTCAGACCTGAAAGTCATAGTCACCCACTGTCATCTTTGACTCTCACTCACTCTTCCTTCAACACGATTCCCAAACTTTTACTTCCAATTTAAGAGTGTCGTATTATAATATCTGAAATTCTCCCAAGGAGTAAGTTGGGGTGAAATAATGAATAAAATATGCATTTAATCGAATTGGGAGTATAGTTAGGGATCAGAGTGGTTCCTAGCCTTATTTTGTGCTCTTGGGTCAGCCTCTGCAGACAGCATGGCCTCCTCCAGCTGCTACTAGTGTAGCCATATCTATAATAATAATAATAATAAATTTTTGCCAAACGCCTGTCTCAGGCACTGCGTTGAGTGTTTATGAGTCACTTGATATCATTTCGGTATCAGTCTTACCATGAAGGCATTATTATCATCCCGTGCTAGAGATGAGGAAACAGGGACTTGGAGAATTATCACTGCATCTGGTAAACATGGGAGAACATTTCGTTCCAAACCCAAGCACTTCCACACTGAGTGCCTGGTGCACTTGGACCAAGGAAACAGTGAGAAATGGATTTTAATGATGACCCAGCTCGGCCCATGGTATTTTCTAAAAATTTGACCTGGCAAGAAATTTCTGCAGGGAGTTAGGTAACTGGGGTCCTCCAGTGCGCAGAACCCTGCCTGCTTGAGTTCTTGATATACACAAGAACTCTAAACTCATGACAGCTATCCACAGAGAGAAGTGCATTTGTGTTTCTAGTGACCACAGGAAACTGGAGTGTGGACAGGAGGAAGAAGTTCAACTGTGGAAGCTATTTCAAAATGGTTGAAAAGTGACAATGAAGTTCAAAGTATACATCCATGGCATTGCTAAAACCTCATTCCTTAAAAACCCAAAGGATCCCACCTCTAATGCAGAAATAAAGGGCGGTGTTTTGGGAAAGAGAGGGAGATATCATTGCTCAGAAGCAGAAAGGGAACAGACAGGTGCTTAGCACAGAATGGGCCAGTCTCTTGTGCACATCCTTCATTTAGTCTTCTTTCATCAATGTATAGCAGGCATTATGGCAAAGTAGGGCCAATGACCTCCAGGTGTCCAATGACCTCCATTGTTTAGTTGTAGCAATGACAGTTTGCATTTCCTGTCTGGGCCTCAGTTTCCTTGATTTAAAAATAATAATGATACTTGTCTCAACATCTTATGAGGATTAATAAAGTACAGTCATATTATGTAGCCCTTCCTATAATTACTATGTCAAATGCCAAGCCTGTGAATGGAGATGCGGTGTGTCCTTGTACATGGTTTGGTGGACAGGGAGAAGGTGGCTGGAGACATGAGGGAGAAGGGGCAGCAAAGGTGGATTTGGGGCTTTTAAAGAGAGAAGAAGAGAGAGAGTACAATAGCAGAGCTTGGTCCTGGGTGGCTGGCATCTCAAATGTGTTGAGTGGGTTGTCATATTCCAAATTGAAAGTGATTTGGGTAACATGTAATAGCAGTTTTCTCTTTTTAAAGAGGCTGTGCCTGTCAAATAAATTATATGTGTGTCAGTCCTGTAGTAGTTTCATCTGGAGTTTGTGCCAATTTTGTCTCTGTGATTAGTGGAAATGCCATTAATTTGAATTGTGCACCGATTCCAAGTTTAGAATGTGTACAAATTTGTCACAGGCGCTTTTGTTGCTGTTGCTGTTCTCGACTGTCGCACCAAAGAGACTGAGATAACTTAACATTTAGTTTGGGGTTTGGCTCCTTGGCCATGCAATGGTGAGTGTCTAGCTCATCATTTCATTCTGGGTCACTCTTGTTCCTTGAGGGCACTTGTAGTTTTTGTTAATGCCCCCAAAGCAAGAGATTAGCTGTCCCCTGGTTGAATGGAAGTGCATGTGGAGTTGTGATTGCCACCTGTTTGGCCTCTCTGACTGGCTGAGATGAGCACACCCCATTCCTTGCCCAAGTCTTATCTTGTTTGCTTTCTGTAAAACAAGGCTAGAGCACTGATGTCATGTGTCTTCCCAAACTCTGCTCTGTTTCATTTGCAGAAGAGCCTAATCCATTAGTCAGCTGCCTGATTCACTGGGGAACTTTGGGAAATTCTTTCTGAAGGAGGAAATGTGGAGCCTGAATGGTGATGGAGAAATGTCCTGAGGAGTGAGCAAGGCCTTGCCATTCCCGTCAGATGACACAGGCTGGCATGAGGGAGCGGAGGATCTGAAGGGACTCAGTAGAAAGAACAGGCTGGTGACAGAAGGAAGAGGAGAACGAAGTGTCCTGAGGCCTTGGGATCCAATCCTCAATCATCCACAGGAAAAGAAACAACCCAGCTTCTGAAGGACATGGAGAAGGAAAGGCTGATGATATAGCTGTAAATTGGAAAATGGAGATGAGGGAACACAGAAGATACTGAGACCCTGGGCCCTGGGCCAAAGTTCCCTCAGCATGTACTTGAGCAAGACTCCCCCAGACGTCTACTTTCTTGCCTGTGACATGAGGCAGGTGACACTCTAGCTCCCAGCTGAGAAGCAGGAGGCTTTATGAGATGTGTGAGTGAGATGATGCAGGGCAAGGGGCCCTGCCTGCTGTGAGCCTGGATCAAATGGTTACTATTTTTGCTCTTTGGCTAGAACTTCTGACCAAAAGAGGCTAGAGATGCTGGGACTGGGTCTCGGGCCTTAAGGGGGTATCTAGGAGGTTCTAGGGTTTCACACTGATTGGATGTCGGGACTGAGGGAATTGGCACAACCTTCCACCCCTGTTTAAGATGCCAAGATTATCCAGGTCAGAGGAAGAAACTGCTGTAATGATCTGCTGAGTTTCCTGAAGCTGGTTTGGCAGATAGAAGAGGCGGTGAAGTTAGATTTATTTTAACTTATGGAGAATAAAACAGTGTGAATATCTTGCACACCTGAATTTGTAGAGTGAGGCTCGTGCTTTTATAACTACTGTTCCAGCATATGGTGTTATTGTGCATGGAGTGAGAAACTAAATCTAGAAAAGATGAAACTTCAGGGAAGAAATAAAATTTCAGCCTTGGTTTTATACAAGGAGCAAGATGAGGATGTCACCCCCTCATAAATACTATAGGGCCCGCCCACCTCTTTCTTTCTTTGCCCTTGAAAAGTCCAGGCTAGAGAGAAGTAGAATTTTGTGTTGCTAGAGCAAAAGGTTGTGCTCCAAACCATTCTTTGCTCAGAGAAGGGACACACGGGGCAAATGTGTCCCCAGTGTCTTCAGGATCACATAGGCAACATTTCCTACTCACCTGTGCTGGGCACACACCATCTAGACCATGGGGGACAAATACACTCATGTTCTTCAGGGAAGGCTCTGAGCCCATGAGTTCAAAGAGGGTGGCAGCTTGACTAGTAGAGGCAGCAAGGGGATGAGGGAAGTGTCTGGTCACGGTGAGACTTCTGAAGGGTAGGGGATACTTGAGCAGCTGGGAAGGGTAGAGGTGCAGGAAGGGGCGAAGTGAAGGACCCCTCCCAGTGTAGCATGGGAAGGTCTGTGGATCTACATGGGTCTATACTGGTGCCTAAGGAGCCCCTTAAACCAGAATGTGATGTAACAGGCATCCTCTACAAGACAAGGGACAGGACACAGACTCTTTGTCCAGAAAGATCTCCTTGTGATGATTTTCAGAGCTCTGTTTGGGGACCTGTCTTCTGAATGTGTCTCTGGGGCTCTGTTGAAGGTGGGGAGAGGGCAAAGGAAAGCTATTGGGGAACCAGAGGAGCAAGGGCATCCTGACTGTCTCCTAGCTTCAACAAAGAGGTGGCACTCTTATTTTGTTAAAACAATGAGACTTTATATCCATCATATTTAAAGGGGAAGGTTAACTTTTGGTGTTATTTTAAGGCAGGGTCTCATGTATATAATCTAGGCTAGCCTTAGTCTTGAATTTGAGGCTGGCGTTGAGTTCCTGTATCTCATTCCCAAGTGCCTGCATTATAAGTATGTTCCACCATGCCTAGTATTATTTTATATTTAAAAAAAAGGTATTTCAAAGTAAATCTTGACATGACACCCAAAGAGAAGTCTTTCTTATGATACATATCAAGGGAGCTATCGCAGTGACTCTCAATAGGAGAATGACCCTCCCCAGCAGCCACCTTGGCTATTGTATTCAGTTCAGAGAATGACGGGGGACCCTCTGTGGCTGGTGGCGCTTGTGGTATTCGTCTGTATTCAGCCATCTTTCCCCTTTTTCTCTTTTCATCCAGTCAGATACCCCAGCCAATGAGACGGTGCTACCTACGTTTCGCTTGTATTTTCCCTCCTCTATCAAACCACTCTGGTAACTCCTTCACATACAGTCTAGAACTTCGTCTCCTGGTGATTCTAAATTCACTCAAGCTGACAGAGAAGATTAACTATCACAGATGCCATAGCTTGGGAAACACAGAGAAGCTAGATGCAGAGGCTATACAATTGTCTGCTGGAGAAAGTTGAGCAGAAATGAAGATGGGTGGAAATATGATTTGTTCTTCTTCTGCTTTCTGTTCACTCTGAGGATCCTGTCAACAAAGATATGACAAGAAGCCAGCTGGCAAAGAGGTCTGGAGAATGGAATCTTCAGGCCCCTAGATGACAGATCCCTCCAGTGCCACTGAGAGATGGCAGGAAAGTAACCCCACAGGCATCAGTAGCAGAGGAAGGACAGTTGATCTTCTGAAACAAAGTTCCTACAAGTATTTGAGAAGAAGGCAGAGAGGTCACTGATTTGCAGTGGCCAATAAAAGAGAAGTTCCAAGTCCCTGTCCGTGGTGGAACCACCATAGACTTGTCCCTGCTCTGAGCTTCACCTCTGCAAATATCTAAGACAAGTTTTTCCACCCACAGGGAGTTTTCTGGACCTAAAAGCACACTAGAGCCACATGTTGCACCAGGATATCCTTGGACAGTGATGAGTGCCACTCCGTAGAGCAAGGAAGCACCAGAGACAGGAGAAGGGATATTGTCAACCAGCTCACAGCTCCAGAGTGTCCCCCAACTCTCTCCAAAAGTGAAAAGTGCTCAGAGGAAGATAAAGGGTCATGTCTGAGACTACTGACATGGCAGAACTCAGGAAAGGGAAATGTGTAGAATCTGACTGGACTATCAGATGCCAGAGCACGGAACATGAGGAGAAAGGCCAGTGTGGAGCAAAGCTGAGCAGCAAGAGGGAAGGGATGCTGCTAGTGTAATCCAGGTCTCCAAGCCCACTCACCCTGTGCTTCCTAGCTAAGAACCCACTCATTCTTCATTGTCCTAGCTTGAGCTAGCAAATCTCATTAAATTTATGGTAAAATGACTCTACTTAATGACCCTTTCCTTAGGTTCTAAGAATGATTCTCGTTTGATGTCAGTACCTTGGTGTGGATGAACACATACCTACTTTGGAAAAATCAATGCACAGTTTTATGCTGAGGCCAAATTTTGAACTTTTCATTTAACCTCTGATATGGATTTTGGCCATGCTAAGCAATAAAACTAAGATATAATCCCTTGTGTTTGCTTTCCTGCCTACCCAGAGTTGTTTGATGGACAGCATCTGAATAAGGCAATCTCTCTGGAACTATTTTCCTACCAGTTTGAGATATTGAGACTGAACTCCTGTGGGTTGTGCTGGCTGCTTGCACATTCCTCCAGTTTAGGGGGCATCTGCCAATCATAGTTAACTGGGCATTGCAGTGAGGTGGAGAGCATCTTCCTACATGTGCCAATCTAGTTAGTTTCCTGACAGTAGATTCATCCATCCATTCTGCTCAATCATCTACATATTTATCAGTTGATTTTTGAGGACAGACATGGAGACAGTGCTGAGCATCAGAGACATAAACACACACACACACACACACACACACACACACACACACACACACACACACACACACAAGAACCAAGTTTTTAGCCCAGTGGAGGAGGCTGACCAAGAACAGTAGAATAACATTTGTGTTTAAGAGGAAGTGCTGGATTCTAAGAACATGATATGACAATGGAACTCATCTTTTCCAAGAGGAACACAGAGGTAAGACATGAGAGCAAGAGTGGCCAGAGAGGTGTGCCAGAGTGTGGAGCAGAAGAACCAGTAAAGGAAGGGCAGGCAAGAGTTGACAGTTCTTAGCAGATCAAACATACCTGATGCACAGTGTGTGTTTATTAAGTGACAAGCATCATGATTTTCTGTATGATGTGGACAACATCAAATCACTGTTCAGTGATAGCAGGATTAAGTGATTTTTATGCACATAAAGAAGTGTACAGGTTAGCTGTCCCCACCATTATTATTTCTGTTATGGAGACAGCTACATATGAAGAAATGCTGAAGCCCATAATCTTACTGTAAAAGAGAGATGGAAATCAAGCTTTGGCACACAGACAGGGTAACAAATAGGTTCATCTCATATGCCAACTGGCCAGTTGGTAGTGGATGCCTGAAATATATATCATGGACAATTCCAAGCTATATCTGGCTCAATATGATAATGTACCTTATGATGGACCAGAAATACCCATTTTGGATAACGAAGAATCTCATCAGCATTTATGCTATATATTGGCCTTCTTTAAACTGTTATTCTACAGACGATAGGGGAATCTGGACCAAAACACCAGGTCTGACCTTGCTTTCTTGTGCTGATCCTCACTTGCTCCATGTTTTCCTCCCAGCACGTCGATGAGACATGGCTGGAGCCCAAACTCAGCTGCCTTTTCCTCGGGAAACTTTGGCTGGCATAAATCAAGACCTGTAAACCCACCATGTGGATGACACAGGCTGAGTGCCCAGCCCAGGCTCTGTGAAAGACAGAAGAGGAGGCAGTTGCTTAGTGACAATGATACAAAGGGTGTCTTTGATTCATCGCCCAGCTCCAGCCCCAAGCCCATGGCCAACAGCGAGTAACGGCTGCAAATGGGCAATAGAATGCATTTAAAAATGTCACTTTGCTGTAAAATGTAAATGTTTAACATTTAGACACCAACACTGACTCCTAAAATGCCTAGCACTGGGTGACTTTTCTCCCCCATTCTTTTAGGAAATCTTTGTCCTCTCACGGCAAGAGATTCCACTGCGTGATTTACGCCCTTGTGCTTGTTCAATTGCTGGCATGTCTTACCCGAGATAGAACAGTGGAGGAGCAGAAATTTTTAGGGTCTTTATGTATTGCCTGTTACTGCTGAGTATTGGACGTACAGTGCAATCCCACCCACTACCAGTGTTCTGAGGGGTTCTCAACCCTGAACATTGGAACTTTCGTTTTATTTCCAATTATCCAAGACTTCAAAATATAAGGTTGTGTCATTTAAGGTCAAGAAATACAAAAAAAAAGAGTAAAAAAGAATATTTGCCTGGAGTTCTCCTCTAGACATGTTCATTGACTAATTTTGCCTCATGAGTCTGATACTAAGAGGCTTAGGGTAAATCAAGGATATAGGTGGCACTTCTTTGAGGTGAATTCCTTTTCTTCTAAGACAATTCTAATCAAGGGTTCTTCCCCTAGCAACTTTGGCCCTCCTTCTGGTTGGCCTGTAGGCAAAGATGGACCTAATACTAAATGTAGATCTGCCTTAAGAGTTATGGAAAGGCTGAGGACAATGATTGGAATACAAGCATCACTGGCCATCAATCAAGGTAGGAGAGAGAATCCTGCTGCCGGTTTCCTTCTCATTTTGCCTAACGTCTTCCTATAGAACGAAATATGTGTTGAATTTTCCTTTGCATTCTCTGTTAGTGCCTCTCGCATCCTTGATCATAGTAGGCACTTAATACCTATTTGTTTAATTAATTAAATAAGAAATGAGTCACAGGCAAACCTAGCACTTATGTAAAAGATTAGGTTTAATGTTCCAGTGAATGGATTTTACAGCCCCTGACATGTCTGTTAGCCACTCAGTGCATGATTTAATGTTATTCTTATCATAGTACCCAGAAATAACCAGAGAAGAAGCGATCATTCTTAATTTACTAAGGAGAAACAGAGTCCCAGACAGATTACAGAGTTTTCTTGAGATCATACTGAATTGATGACAAAATCAGATGAAAATTCTTTGTTTGGGTTTCTCAGTCCAAAAAAATTGACAGTCCACTTTGTTGAAAGTTCACACCCTGTGTCCTGAAGGCATCTGGAGATCTAAAATGTGACTAGGATGAGGCAAGGAAGGAAATGGGGGAATTTGCGACACTCAGAGAAGGGCTTTTATTTCAATGGCACACCCTGGGTTTTTCTTATTTTAACCTTCCTTATCCCAGTCCTGGGGATCTCACATGATATATGAATAGAAAGTGCCAAAGACTGACCAAAGTTTTTTTTCTCCTTGCTGGCCACCTGAATGATGCAGACAGTAGGGTGTTTCTCACTCAGGGAAGTCAAAACAGTAAAGAAATGTGCACACAACCAAACACTGATCTGACCTGAGGCCAGGTGGGATCTTTCCATTGTTCCTCAGCAGGATATCTCACCATACTTGCCAGTATGGTAACTCTTGAACAAAGCCAAACTCCTCAGAAGGCAGATAGACCAGAGCCTGCAGCTAGGCTTTGGATTCTTACAACACTAGTAAGTGTGATTTGCCACAGCCCAGGGATCTTGTAGTAGGCCACGTTTGATAATAGTTATCAACCCAGCTCAAACTACCTTAGACACAAATGAAAATATACCAGAAAGGCACTAGAGGACTAGAATTGTTTCACATAATTAAAGCGATAAAAAGAAGTCTCAAGGATCATTGTAACTGGGGACTTAAATAACCCTAACAGTTTGCTTTGGTTTTATCACATGTAGCCTCTACTCTCTTTCCTCAGCAATAAGGGAAATGGAGTCACCAACAGTTCTTGAGTCTCATGGCCTAGATCTTGTCCTCAGTAAAGGAGCGACCTTCTTTTTTAAAATCATTTTCAAAAATCCCGGGGAAAGACCCTTGATTAGGTCTAGTTCACTCTGGGATTGATGAGTAGGTCCATAGTTAGGGTCACATAGCACTAACAAAGCCACCAGAGTCATCCCTTTGTATGTAAGCTCCCGCCAAGAGGGGAAAGCTGTGTGAACCCAGTGACCAACCCAGCCTCAAAAGAAGCTCAACAATAGCACAAGATTAGAATACTGCCTTGTGGTGGCCTCGCGAGGCTGGCAGAGCCACAGCAGGTGGAGGAGTTAAGTATAAGAATCCCGTATTCTGAATCAGTTTTATTTTGTTCACTTGTTTTGCTTTTTAAGCTTCTGCATTATTATTGTGTTTATCACCTGGACATTTCCAAGGGAGCTGGGCTACAGAGTCAAGCCTACTACTCAGTGGCCAAACAGCACTTCTCATGATCTCCAAGGACCTTTATTGGAGAAGTCACATATAAAGTTCTGACCTATTTCTAAGGATGGTGTTATGAAATTCAATAATTCTCAAGGGAGTTTCTTGGCTCTAACACCTAGCACCTGTTACAGCCATCCCCAGGCCTTTCCACCTCCCACCACAGTGAATTTGCTGTCTCAGTTTTCCCAGGGCCTTTCCACCTCCCACATAGTGAATTTGCTGTCTCAGTTATCCCCGGGCCTTCCCACCTCCCACCACAGTGAATGTGCTGTTTCAGTACCAGCACAATTCTTTGTTCCCTGAACTGAAGTTCTCCAGGCTGTTTTCAGGGAAACTGACAACAGAGACCAGAAATTCTGAAAATTAATTTTAAAAATTAAAGAAATAAGAAATATACTCTCCACATTTGGGTTCCTAGGTGACAACATATAAATGCCTCCCTGTAAGGAATCTGATCCAGAAGCCAAGAAAGAAATATTAATGTTAGCCACTATGATTTGTTTTTTGAATTTGTTAAAAATTTAACATAGCCTGATGGATCTGGAGACCACTTCCTACATATAACCCCAGTAACACAGACAATAAGAGCAACAATGAACAAATGTGACCTCCTGAAACTGAGAAGCTTCTGTAAAACAAAGGACACTGTCATTAAGACAAAAAGACAACCTACTGAATAGGAGAAGATCTTCACCAACCCCACATCAGACAAAGGTCTGATCTCCAAAATATATAAAGAACTCAAGAAACTAGAAATAAAAATCCTAAATAACCCAATTAAAAAATGGGATACTGAACTGAACAGAGAATTCTCAACAGAAGTTCAAATGGCCAAAAGATACTTAAGGTCATGTTCAACTTCCTTAGTGATTAGGGAAATGCAAATCAAAACAACTTTGAAATACCATCTTACACCTCTCAGAATGGCTAAAATCAAAAACACCAATGGTGTAGGAGGTTCTTTTATATTTGTGTTGCTTTCATTTGTGAATAAAGAAACTGCCTTGGCCTTTCGATAGGGCAGAAATCAGGTAGGTGGAGTAGACAAAACAGAATGCTGGGAAGAAGGGCAGTGTGGCAGATGCCATGAAGCTCCTGCCCGAGACTGCCACTGCTGCTGGTTAGAATCTTTCCTGGTAAGCCAGGACCTCGTGGTGATGCACAGATTGGTAGAAATGGGTTAGATCAGGATGTGAGGGTTGCCCAAGAGGAAGCTAGATATAATGGGCAAGGCAGTAATTTAATTAATACAATTTCTGTGTGGTTATTTCAGATGTAAGCTAGCCGGGACCAAAAGCAGGCCCTCTCTCCTTCAACACACCAATGATAACCTATCCTGGAGAGGATGTGGAGTAAGGGGAACATTCATCCATTGCTGGTGGGAATGCAAACTTGTGCAACCACTTTGGAAATCAGTGTGGCAGTTTCTCAGGAAATTGGGAGTCAACCTACCTCAAGATCCAGCAATACTACTCTTGGGAATATACCCAAGAGATGCCCAATCATACTACAAAAGCATTTGTTCAACTATGTTCATAGCAACATTATTTGTAATAGGCAGAACCTGGAAACAACCTAGATGCCCCTCAATGGAAGAATGGATAAAGAAAGTGTGGAACATATACACATTAGAGTACTACTCAGCGGTAAGAAACAATGACATCTTGAATTTTGCATGCAAATGGATGGAATTAGAAAACACTATCCTGAGTGAGATAACCCAGACCCAAAAAGATGAATATGGTATGTATTCACTCATTAGTGGACTCTTAGCCATAAACAAAGGACATTTAGCCTACAGTTCATGATCCTAGAGTAGCTAAATAATAAGGTGAACCAAAAGAAAAACATATATAGATCCTCCTAGAAATTGGAAGCACACAAGATCACTGGGCAAAATTTGGGAGCAAGGGGATGGGGGTGGGGGGAAGGGTGGGATGGGGGAAGGGGAGAGGGGGAGAGAGAAGGGAGAAGGGAAGGATTGGGGAGAGCTTGGGGGAGTAGGATGGTTGAGATGGAGGAAGGACAGATATTGGAGCAGGGAAGAAGATATCTTAATTAAAGGAGCCATTTTAGGGTTGGCAAGAGACTTAGCTCTAGCGGGGATCCCAGGTGTCCATGGGGATGTCCCCAGCTAGGTCCTTGGGCAGCAGAGGAGAGGGTGCCTGAACTGGCCTTGTCCCATAGTCACACTGATGAATATCTTGAATATCATCATAGAACCTTCGTCCGGTGATGGATGGAGATAGAGACAGAGACCCACATCGGAGCACTGGATTGAGCTCCCAAGGTCCAGTTGAAGAGCAGAAGGAGGGAAAAGATGAGCAAGGAAGTCAGAACCGTGAGGGGTTGGTCCACCCACTGAGACAGTGAGAGTACAGACACATAAATAGTGCCTGGGGTAAAGAGAAAGGAAAAAAATTCTAGGAATTAACAAGCAAAATCAGCATCCAGTATTCCAGAGACTATTTTGTAGAGCAATCCAATCTTCCAGGCAAGTTACTAGTTCTTAATGACTCCACTTGGAAAATGGCTTAAACAAGACTAGAACTTTCTCTAATGAGAGACAAAGGAGTCTGGAAAGTCAGTCTTGCTTCTCAGACATCATGCATGTCTGGAAGAGTCCCCACAGGGAAAAGAGGAAGTAGCATTTAGATGGGGCCAGACAGGCCTTGTTCTGTAACTCACCTTCAAGTTTGAGGAGACTGGGAAGTCACAGCTTTGTGGTGCTGGGTATTCACCTGAACTCGACTGAATTTCGAGTTGAATATTTCACACAGTTTTTTTAAATGTCTTTTGTTAAATTTGTTAAAGAGCCTCTCAACATTATTATATATTGAATTTAGGCAAACCTGCTTAGGGCAGAAAAACAAGCAATGCATTCTGCACTTACCCAGATGAAACTGGTTCAAGTAAACTTTCTGTGAATAATGTAGAAAGCATGTTACATTTTACCAGGCTGGACAGAGAGGCCATAGGGGCAAGCACTTATTTTTGGAAATAGCTATCTGAACTCCATAAGCCTTAAAAATCCGTTGTCCTAAATCATACAGACACCTTAGCTAAGCTTCTTTGCATCACAAGCATCAATCCTGGACCCACTAGGATATGACAGTAAGGCTAAGAGGAGGTGATCACCATGGTAATGACATGAACACCACTAGCTAAGGAGAGAAGAAACAACATGCAATCATCTGATGACAGCTTCAATTCCATTGGGGAAGTTGGAACATCCGTCAAGGCTGAAATTTTCAAGGTGGCATCTTTAATTTCATCCACAGTGACTGTTTTGGCTCTTTTCTGTCCTAGAGGCTAGCTTGAACTTCTTTTTTGTTATTGTTTTTGTTTTTCAAAAGAGGATTTCTCTATGTACCGTTGGCTGTCCTAGAACTCACTTTGTAGACCAGGCTGACCTCAAACTCACAGAGATCCACGTGCCTCTGCCTCCTGAGCACTGGGATTAAGGGCATGTACTACCACCACCACCAGGCTAGTCTGAGCTTCTTTGTAGCATGGTAATCTCAAGATACTTAGACTTTTCACATGGTAGCTGGCTTCCCTAGAGCAAGCGAGACAAGGAATGGAAGTGGGAGGTCTAAAACCTCTTATAACATACCTTAATAAATCCCCAAATACTATTGCTCTATACATGCTATTTTGTCACTCAAGCAAGCTATTAAAGCCATTATGAATTCAAAAGAGTGTCCGTAGGCTCTGATTCTCATTGGAGAACTAGCAAAGAAGTTGTGACTATCTTTAAGCACACCCTACACACACAGAGTGGGTGAAGTCAGAGAAAGCACAGAGACTAAATTTTAGGTTCCTTAATTTAAGAAAAACAGTACTCTAGACTCCTCCTGTATTGTCCTCTGAAGTAAAAAATCAAGCTACACCTGAAGGTCACATGAGGTTAGACAGTTGACCTGGAAGCCCACTCATTCTTTATTGTGTAGGAATTACACAATTACGTGGGGAAGTTTTTCTTTAATTTAAATATAGATATCTGTGGCTTTCCCACCAATGTCTGATCCTTGGGCTTAAGCAATACTGCTTTCAAAGTTTCTTACCATCTCAGCCCAGTGGATGGCTTCTTTCTGGGCTCTCCAAGATGTGTAGGTGGATGCTTTGGTACAAGGAGAACCTTGTGGGTGTGGAGTCATCAATGACAGCACAGGAGGCTTGGAAAAACCTCCTAGAATGCAGCTCTAAATGATTTAACCTGATTAAAATACAAACCATTATGCAATATATCTAATGTTAATTTACCTAACCATTCTTGTCTTTTTAATATGTGTGGTGGGTGTTGTTGTTGAAATAAAATTAATATTCTTCATCATTTAACTCTTTATCTCTTTTAAATTTGTCTCTGGTGACAAATCTCTTATGTTAGAAACCTGGACTTTCAAGGGCCTTGAGTCTGTTGCTCAACTAGTCATGTGATCTTTGGTTGCCACACTGCAGTACCAGGGCTCAGTACTCAGGTTCCTCCCAGAGTTGCTCAGTGTGCAAAGCCAAGTGGACATATTCAGTGGCATCAGTACCTTTCTTTCACTGAAGTCTTCTCCCATGATGTCTGTCATGTCTCTGATTCAGTTGGGTTGAAGATGGGTGAAATCTCTGCCATAGTCCATGTCCACGTACGGTTAGCTCACTAACTCATACTTCTGGTCCCTGCTTGTCTTCACCACGTTTTTCCCCATGAAGTCAATTATCTTCTCAAAAAAGGTTGTCTGGACCAATGCCTTTTTGGTCTTACAATCCCTACCTTGAATCTCACCTCTTTCCCTTTAGAGCAGCGGTTCTCAACCTTCCTAAGGCCTTGATCCTTTATACAGTTCCTCGTGTTGTGGTAAGCCCCAATAATAAAATCATTTTTGTTGTTACTTCATAATCCTATTTTTTCTGTTGTTATGAATTGTAATGTAAATATCTATGTTTTCTGATGGTCTTAGGTGACCCTGTGAAAGAGTTATTCGAACCCCCCCCAAAGGGGTTGTGACCTGCCGTTTGAGAACCACTGTTTCAGTGTTACTATTATTCTCAGAATACCGCAGGGACATCAAGTACCTAAAGCACATCTTTTAAACTTGGGAAGCTGCCCAAAGAGAAATTTAGGATGCAGATTCACAGGCCCATACAGTAGAGTCTGATTCAACAGCTCTGAGTATAGCCTTAAAAATTGTATTTCAACCAGTTGAGGTGGCAGTAGCTGCTTCTGCTGCATTTTAAATGGAGTTTGTCCAAAACAATTTCAATCAGTAAAAAGTGACCTTTGAAAATAAGTTTCTGCTTTTTCTATTTGCTCTTAGTACCCATTTTCAGCCACTGACCTATGTAGACAAAATGCCTCTAGGAAAGAAAGTAGGATCCAGCCATGCCCCTGTTCCTGAGGTCAACAGTGCCCGAGGACTCCAACAAACTTCATCTGGCACAGTGGTGTCTAACCCACTCATGACTGATGGGGTTCATCCCGATGAATGCATGCAGCCATCTAGCTGCTTGTGCCTTGGGCTAATGGCTCTTTATGGGGAAGCTTCCAGAGGTTTCTGCCAATCCTGCTGTTTGAAAGGAGCCCAAGCCCCCATCGCAGCAATTTCCAAATATCCCTCTGGCTTTATTAAGTTGGTTTTCACAAGGGAGATGGAAGCAGCAGCATCTAATGTTGAAGAAATAGCCCTGGAGGAAACAAGTCAATATCTATGGGTGGTATCACATTGATTGCCTGTGTTTACTGGAATATTCATTTTTCTCCTCTATAGATGCTTTAAAGCCTATTCTAACTACCACCAGAACAACTATTGATCCCTTTCTAGTTTGAGCATGAGCTGGGAAGCCTCCTTATTCAGGAGAAATCAGGTGTAATATCTACTATTGATTGCTTGGCTTATATTTATTTTCTACCTCATACCCTTTCTCCACTGAATCCTGATTACAGCTCATCCTGAGGAGTGCTGATTTTCTTCATACTTGTGGTCTCTTTCACTCAGCTATTTGCTTCAAGAGACACCAGCTCCACCTCCAGACTCAATTCTTAATTTCCTAAGACAATTATGTTGGCTCATTTCTGGATTAGGACTAGCATATGACTTTATTCTGACCAATGAGTCTTGAAAGGAAGGCTGTTGGAGTCTCTTTGGATCGTGCATCTTATCAGGGAGATACATAGAGAGACTGTTAGGGGCACAGGTGCCTCTGTCCGTTGCCTGAGACTGCCCTGACTAGGGCTGACCTCTTGAGAGAAGATGCTCTTCACACACAGCTGAGGAATGGAAGAGGGAAGGAAGTGAGAATGGAAGCACTTGGGTTCGTGAACCACTGCAATCCCTCTACTTCAGGCCTGCTTTTAGGTAGATGTTTGGATTAAGCCACATATAATCATTGATTTCTGTCACCTTTACCTGACATAATAATAGCAATAAAAACTTTACTAAAGCATGGAAAAATTATACATCCACAGGCAAGAGATCTACAGAGGCTGTATATCTGCTTCGAATTCTAAAGGAAAACTCATGAAATTATTCACAGAACATTAAATTCCGCTTGTTATTCTTTAGTCATCTAGACCATGGACCCCACAAATAGGTAATTCACTGCAATGTCAGTCTGTCAGTCTTCTGAGGTCTGGTTTCATCTCAGATATAGCTTCCTACCCTTGTTCAGAGAGGATATCCTTCCTGGCAATAGGTTTTGACCCTAAGGGTGTTACCTCTACAATTCATGGGCCCTGTCATACTCCTGCACCCTAAAGGAAAATACTGAGTTCTAAAGACTCCCATGAACTCTTAAGGGTTCTCCTTTATTCGTTGGATAAATGTCTATACATATTGGCAGACCTGCTGGGACCTGGTACTTTGTTTCATATTAAATTGAAGATGTGTAAGAAAATACCTTGACTTCAAAATTGAAGTCAAAAGGTATGTTACTTTGGAGAAGAGGTTTTGTTTTTGTTTCTACAGAAAATTAGAGACTGTAGATTCATTCTGAATTCAGAAAAATAAGGTTTGATCAAGGAAGATCCCCTGAAAAATATCAAGAGGGAAAAGATGGCCCAGAAGATCCAATGTTTTAGAGTACCTCTGTTCCAGTTTCCTCTGAGCTTTACATTGAGAATCTTGAGAATAACCTCAAGATTGCTGGCTGAGATGATCCAGGCTCACAGAATATTCCAGTCAGGACTTGACTATAATCGTAAATTTTCCATTGATCCCCATAAGATTATCAACACCCCAATCAGCAGGAAATAGCCTAGAAAACTACATCCATTCCCCCTAAAAATGGATTATGGATGTTTGTCTTTGTTTAGAGTGTTAGTTACAAGTTGTTATTGATAATGATCAGGGAAAAAGCTAGACAAAGGAGATTAGATTCAAAGTCCTTGTTTTGAAAAGGAAAAAAGGGGAAATGCTATAGGATAATGCTCTTGTACACTGTAAAGATTTATCACTAATATTGGTTTAATAAAATGCTGATTGACCAGTAACCAGGTAGGAAATGTAGGTAGGGCAACCAAACTAGGGGAATTCTGGGAAGAGGTAAGGCTCAGTCTGCAGTTGCCACCCAGATGCAGAGGAAGCAAGATGAAAATGCTGCACTAAGAAAAGTTACCAAACCATGTGGCTAAACACAGATAAGAATATGGGTTAATTTAATCAGTAAGAGCTAGCTAGAAATATACCTGAGTCATTAGCCAAATGGTTTATAATTAACATAGTCTCTCTGTGATTATTTGGGTCTGGGCGGCTGGGAAACAAAAGTACAGCCCCCATCTACATGCTTCCCTGGGATGTTCTAAAGGCTCAAAGACAGAAAGGAAACACATGGGCACAGCGCCGGAAAACGTGTTTGTGAGCATAGTTCACTCATCTTCCATTGGATTCTGCCTTTGAAATCTTTGTGGATCAATGAACTTCACCTGAACATGCTCCAAGCTAAGGTATAACACTCTAACCTCTTAGTATTTTTTGAACTGAACCAAAAAATTGGGTGTTACTGAGGGTGTTTGCCGGCAGTCTGCTTCCAGCAGGGGACAAAATATGAGTTCTTTGTCAAAATTTCCTGCCAGATTTCATGAAGTAGAAACACAGATCCGGACCATCAATAGCAAGAGGAACTGGGTTTTGATCTAAACTTGCAGCCCCCAAAGCATTTCTCAGTGAGAGTGTTAGTGGGATTGGGTGTAAAGGATTGTAAAGGAGTGGAAAGGAAAAAGGGTGGATTAATAGGGTAATGACCTAATGTCTGTAAGGCAATTAAGGTTTGGAAAGGAAGAGGCAAGTCTTTGTGACTTGTTTGTTCAGTTAGGTTTTTGCAGGGAACATGCCACGAGGGCTGTAATCTTGATGTCTAAGGGAATTTCCTGTCAGCTGGCCTCTGAGCACCTTGAATAAAGGACTTCATACTCTTCCTTCTCCGTGCTTCATACTCAATAACTGCTAAGAATCCTAAGAACTGGACAGAAACCAGGGTCGGGTGTAGGGCAGTCTATATGAGTTACAAACAGGTGCCATCGCTTCCATCAAGTTGTCCAGGGAATAGACAAGTCCACTGGTTTTAAAAGATGTATATAAATATTGGTGTGTAAATCACCAAGAAGTCATAGAAGACATGAGAATCATCAATCAATTTTATTGGAAACATGCAAAACTTCTAAATAAATGTCAACAAATAAGTATTAAACTATTAATTAAATACAGCCTCATTTTGAAATTAAAACAGGAGAGAAATCTATCAATAAAATTCTCATTAGTTGGTTGAAAAAACAAAAAAATTTCAACATCTACAGAGAAAGAAACTTAACTAAAGTTTAACATAAATCATTATTTTAAAAATATTAGCAAAGTAGAAATAAAATTGGAATCAGAATTCCAGTGTGGATAAGGGAGGGACCCCCAGGTTCTCCACCCCTGTCTAAGGAACTGTTGGCAGCTGGGAGCTGTTGTGAGGGACAACCAATCAATGTCCTTGGGGATGTGGCTGCTCACCCTTCAGTGAATGGCTGCAGACCCATGCACAGAGGCACCTGTCTAATACAGGTGGTTATTCATACGAGGAAAACAAAAGAGGTTGTGAAATTTGTAGGGAGTCGAGGTGGGGAACACCGGAAAGAGGTGAAGGGAGGTAGTAGTGGATGGACTTGATCAACTAATTAGAAACCCACAGGGTTTCTGTTTGCAGATCCTTGACCCAGCGAATGGCACCTGTCAAAACAGTGCTGGCCTCCAGCCTTCAGCCCTGAGCTCTCATCTCAGTGACGCTCTCCACTGCTGACATTATCCTGATGACCTTAATGCAAGAAGATAAGAAAGTAAAACAATGCAGAAAACTTGGAATTGAGGGTCATTTTTATAATTTAAGATAATATAATCTTTTAGATATAAATCCATAAGATTCTACTCTTATATTTAAATTTTATTTATTGTTTAGTTTGTATTACATATAGATTTGTACATATTTGTGTGTATCTGTGTGTATGTATGTATATATAGGTGTGTGTATATGTATGTATAGGGTACGTGTGTGTACATGTGTACATATGTGTATATATAGTTGTGTATGTATATATGTGTAGGGATATGTGTGTGTGTTGGTGTGCTCATGCTATGTCACACATGTGGATGTCACAGGACAGCTTTTTTTTTTTTCTGTTGTGGGTTCTGGGGATTCAATTCCGATGATTAGGCATCTGTGGCAAGAGCTTTTACCTGCTGAGCCATCTAACTGGCCCAGAACTCTACTTTCAGAACACATTAATACTGCCTGTGTTTCAACACAAATCTGTAAGAGTGTCATATATTGACTGGAGGCTATATTTTACTTATTATTAAATTTACTTATTAGTGTGCATGTGTGTAGGTGTGTGTACACACCCATGTATAAGCACACATGCATGCTCATGTGGAGGGCAGAGGAAGAACTTGCGGGGTCGCTTCTCTCCTTCCACCATGTGGGACCTGGAGATAAAACTCAGGTCATTAGGCTTAGCAGAAGGTATCTTCACCCATGAACCACTGCACTGGTGTGTAGATAACTTTTATAGGAAGAAATATCCCCTCGATTATGTTTTTAATTTTGAGAAAACTTCAATTGTTTTTAACAAGCCATTAACAAGAAGGAATTCATCAGCATCAACATGTTGACAAAACCAACTAGGTAGGGTGAACACAGAGCTCAAACTTTAAGGGAGCAGTTCTTCCCAGTAGACATTTCTCAGAGTTAGTTCACAGGACAGGCACATTCCAGCCTCAAAACAGTAAGACGAAGTTCTTACAACAAACAAAACAAATATTTGAATTTCCTGGGAAAGTATTTTGGCCTTTCTAGTAAACAGGTGTGGGGGAAAATTCAAGTTTATTCTGGTGAGACTCTGATTAAAAAGAGATTTAACTCAAATTTTCATATAATCAACTTGTAATTCCCTAATCTCTTAGCTACTATCTGAGAAGCTATGACAAATAGCCCAGTGTTTTCTTTTTGAAAGTGTTTAAGCCAATGTTCAACTTTGTACTTAAATTATCAACCTGTTCATTCTGTATTCCACTATTCTTTCTACTTGCAGGGAAATAGTATATAAAGGTTAAAATACAGTTTTCCACTCATCATAAAATCAAAAATTAAATCTGTGAAGAGAGTTCAGTGGGTTATTTTAGATAAAAGACAAGTACAGAAATCAACAGAGTTCTTGTACATGGTAACAACTGGCTTGAAAAAAGTAGCAGAGAAAATAATTCAAATAGTTCCACAGTAGAAGAAACTATGGTATAGGGCTACCTAAAAAGTACACTTAACAAAAACGAGATGAGACCTACAAAAAGATGAATATAATTGTTTCTGAAGGACACAAAGAAAATACATTTTTTTAAAAAGAGAATATATCACAGTTATGGGGCAAATTATGACCCTCAGAAAATATGTCTGAGTCCTACTCCAGTACCTAGCTGGAAGTGGAACTTTATTTGACACTAGAGTCATTGCAGTTTTAGTAGGCTCTCTGTGGCCACACTGGATCAGGCTAGGCACCAAGTCCAATATGACTGATGTTTTTAGAACAAAATGGGAGAAGCAGACAAGGACGTGGCTTGTGAACCATGGGTAGGGTGGTAGCTGTGGAGGCCCAAATATGTGAGCCTATTTCCACCTTGTTTGAAGGTCAGAGAGTTTGAAGTTGTTCAGTTGTTAAAAACAATCAGGGTTACACATCCTGAATCAGGATATGGTTACTTGGTTCTTTTGACATTAAGATAGCCTATATAGCTAGATCCACTCCACCCTGACCAATGGTCAGGAAATTCAAGCATACTTTTGCTCCTTCTTTTGAAATAGGAAGTTTGACCTTGGGAGTGGCTGCCCTCGGGATACTTGGTCTAGGGTGGGTTCACCTTAACAAGAATGCTAATGACTTGATATCTCAAAGTATTGAAGCAAGTATCTGTTCTAGTTGCCCTCTGTATCACCTTAAAGCAGCCTTTTGTCTTCTTCCCCCTGCGGTATTGGGATATAAAAGTGTATGGAAAATTTAACATAGCAGATTTCAGTATTTACTGGAACTCCCTCCCAATACTATTCCATGTTTTTCTGTTTTAGTATTTTTCATGTGTCTCCGTATTCTTTACTAATATTTCTAAATTTCCATACCCCTATACTGGCAAGAAGTATTTTAGTCAAGGCCAGTCCCTGACAGGAAGCCTCATAGACAGAGAAGCGGAGATTGGAGTTGTGCTTCTACGAATCAACACCTGGGCTACCAAGGACTCAAGAGGCAATGGAAATCTAAGAAAAATATGTTGTTGCAGCCCCTACCCACGTGGCTCCAGGAAGAGGTGTTCTCCATTAGAGTTTCCAGAAGAACAAGGACTTGGTAACTCCTTGGTCTTCGACTTGTAGCCTCCTGACCACCGGATAAAACATTTCTGTTGTTTAAACCACATGTAAGTGGGACATAGTAAGGAAATCCTAGGAAACTAACACAAACACTTCAGTGAACGGGAGATTTTGGTACTGCAAATATCGATTCACTCTGTCTGCAAACATCTGTTGAGTTTATGTAATGCACCAAAATGTACTCTACACACTGGGGATTCTGTAGTAAACAGACTAAATCCCCTTCAGGGGGTTTTCATGCTAGGTGGTAATTTGTTATATTTATTTTTGTGTGTATACGTATGTGAGTATGTGTGCATGAGTGTGTTTATGTGTGCGTAGATGCATGTTTGTATGCGCACGTATTATATTGTGTAGGTGTGTGTGTGTGCTTATGCATGTGGTGAAGTCAACATGAAGATTCAAGCACAGGCATCATCCCTGAAGGTCTCCCTGAACTCTTTCCTAACGTCTTCCTCCCCAACTCTAACTTCTCCCTCTCTAGAGGACTACCAGTCTGCCTTCGGTCACTATAACTGCACTTACACTTTCTAGAATTTTCGGTAAGTGGAATCTTATAGTTTGTGCTCTTTTGTATGTCTTTTTACACAGTACAGTGAGAATCATTTGTTCATTCCTTTTCTGCGGAGTTTTCACTAAATGCTTTTAGGTTTGGTTTTTACTTTTACAATCTTTCTTTGATGGACATTTGGGTTGTTTCTCTCATTGATTATCCCAAGTAAAACTCTTATGATTATTCACATATCAATCTGTGTGGGTGTATGTACTATTTCTCTTGGTTGAGTTCAGAGTAGTAAATGATTGGATCACATGGTAGGTACCTGGTTAACACTTTAAGGAATTTGAGTTTTCTAATGTGACTGTACAATTTTAGATTCCCAACAACAGTGTTTGGAAATTGAAAATTTTCTATATCATGTCAATTATTTGTTGGACATGGGATGGTCAGAAATTTCAATCTGAGCCTCTCGAATAGAAGTGTCCTGTTATGCCTTGAAATTAAAATGTCTCCCATAATATGTTTGGACCTCAACTGCTAGCACCATTTGGGGAAGTATGGAACCTTCAGGGGGTGGGGCCTAACGATCAGTATGGAATGGCTTGGAAGGATACAGTTAGGACCTTAGTTCTGGCCTCACTCTGCTTCCTGGTCTGTTGCCATGTAAACTCTCTGCCACAAGTTTGGGCCATGAAGGCCTGAGGTTCTCCATCATGCCATCCCTGCTGAGATGGATTGGACCTTTCTGAGACTGTGATTCAAAACAGACCTCTCCTCCCATGGGGCAGGTTTTTTTCCAGGAGTCCTGGTCACACTGACAAAAACATAATACAGATCTCCACTCTAATTTGATCTTGCACTTCCTTGAGAATGAATAATGTCAAACTGTTACAGTTACAGGAATTTAGTTCACGGTCTAGCATATAACCTCTTAGAAATGCCCACACACCTGAAAGAATATGCCACGTCCTGCCACAGACTAGATAAGTATCAGTTGAGATACGTGACATATCAGAACTGGTCTTTTGTGTTTGTGGCTTAAACTAAAGGAAACAAAATAAAACTTACATCTGTATCGAGCATGTGCAGACTTTTCTCTCTAGCCATTGTCCACTAGGTAATACAGTATGGAGACTATTTACTTAGGGTTTACATTGTGTGAGGAATCATAGTAATCTGTGGATGAGCTCAAATATGCTGGAAGGTGTGTGTGCTGTATGCAAACAACTCCTTTTTATGTAAAGGATTTGAGTCCTTATGGATTTGGGTATTAATGAAGTATTGCTAGTGCTAGTCCCAATGGGTGACAAAGGGTAACCGTATTGTTTCACTTTTCCATATCATTGTGGATTTTCCATCTACTGTTCTACCAGTTATTGAGAAGGAGTTGAAGCTGAAAAAATGGGCATTGAAGTTGAATTTTTGTATTATAATTGTAGATTTGATTATAATTTTCTCAGTTTTGATTCATGTATTTGAAATTTCTGTTATTAGGTGCATAAATGTTTAAGATTACATCCTCAAAATGAATTGACCCATTTATACTTACAGAGTGATATTCTTTATCCCTGTTAATATTCTCTGCAGAGAAATCTACTTTGATATTAATATTGCCTTCCATCTGTCTTTGATTAGCGCTCATAAAAATATCTTTTCCATCATTTTATTTTTAACCTATTTTTCTTTTAGAGAGCATATTGCTGGGTTTTACTTTTTTAAAATCTGATTTGACTATGTCTTTTAATTGGAGTGTGCCAATTATTTAATGTGACTATTGATGTGGGTAGTTTTTAATCTAACATCTTGTTGTTTATTTTCTTTTGTCCCATATGTTCTTTTTCTCCTTTATTTCTTCCTTTGAGGCTCTTTCCCTCTCAGCTTAATTATTTTTATTTTATATTTTCTCTTCTGTTGACTTTCTAACTGATAAAACTTTATTTTCTTATTTTTGTTGTCATTTTAAAAGTTACAGTAAAGTTTAAAGGTTTTTCAAAATATCCCCAAGTGATAGTGTGTCAATGTGCATATACCATAGGAATCACAAGGAAGCAGTGGCCTTCATACTTCCCCTCCTGAATTCTATTATCAAATACTTCACCTTTGAACATGTTGTAATCTTTATGATGACAGCCATTATCATAATGAGTTCTTTTTTAAAAAAACTTATTGTTTATACATTCGTATACATGTGTGCCTTTGTGAGTTTATGTGTATTATGCATGTGTGTGTGTGTGTGCGTGTGTGCGTGCGTGCGTGCGTGCGTGCGTGTGTGTGTGTGTGTGTGTGTGTGTGTGTGTGTGCTTTTGGAGACCAGAAGAGGGCATCAGATCCTCTAGAACTGGAATTAGAGGTGGCTGTGAGCTGCTTGGTAATGGTGCTAGGAACCACACCTGGGTCTTCAACAAGAGCAGCAAGCACTGTTACCTGCCGAGCTACCTCCCCAGCCTCAGTCAGGTATCTTTTAAAGACACTGACTCACTTTAGGAATCTTACATGATGATGTGGGGAGCTGCTGTTCCTGGAGCTCTTCACTCCTTTCTAGATGTTTTCACCTGGTACCATTGGTCTGCCTCCCATGAGCTGCCATTTTACATTCCTTATGTTTATCTGTTCTTAATAGTTTTTCCACACCCCCCACCCCCAGCCTTTGAATGCCTGAAAATATTTTTATTTAGCTTTCATGTTAGAAAAGATTTTTTTTTCTGGTGCTTTAAAGACATTCCTCCAGGGTCTTTACCTGCAGATTTCAGCTGGAAACCTAACATCATGCTTTTCTCTGTTCCATTCCACTCAGGCATCATCTATTTTGCACACTTACAAGGTTTTCCCTTGAACAATTTGATGATGTACCATGGTATAAGTGCTTTCTTTTCTGGTGCCTGAGGCTCACTGAGTTTATTGAGTATGTGCTTTATGCTTTTAATCAAGTTTGGAAATTTTTTGTTCATTATTTCTTCCAATAGGTTTTTTGCCTCCTACTCCTGTAGCATTTTCATTTCCGTGTGAATTAGTGTTGGCATGCTGCTCACAGATGCAATTTACAAATTGTTTCAGTCTTCTTTCCTCTTTGGCTCCTATTTTAAATCTTTTCCCTCCTTCCTCCCTCGATCCCTCCCTCCATCTCTACCTCTATCTTTTCCTTCCTTCCTTCCTTCCTTCCTTCCTTCCTTCCTTCCTTCCTTCCTTCCTTCCTTCCTTCCTTCCTTCCTTCCTGTCTTTCTTCTTAAATTTGTTTAGTAGGGGTCAGGGGCGGGCATACCTCAGAAGACAACTGTTAGGAGCTGACTCTCTCTTTCCACCAGTGTTTCTGCCATGCTGCAGCCTAGTCCAAGCTAGCAGATCCACAAACTTCTAGACAGTTCTTCTGTCTCCACCCCCTATTCTTCCTTAGTAGTGCTGGGATTACAGATACAAGCCATCACATCTGGTTTTTATTGTAGGCTCTGGGTATTGAACTCAGGGTGTCAAACCTGCAGAGCAAGACTTCTATCCTCTGATCTCTCTCTCTCTCTCTCTCTCTCTCTCTCTCTCTCTCTCTCTCTCTTTCTCTCTCTCTCTCTTTCTCTCCCGTACTGGGGATTGAACGGATAGCACTTTACACTTAGGCAATCACTCTACCACTGAGCTATTTCCCCAGCTCTCTCTTTTCTCTCTTTGAGACAGGGTCTTCCTTGGTTGCCCAGAATGCCCTCAGCTGCCGAAGTAGCTTAGACTATAGGTCTGCCTCAACAGGCTCAACTTGCACAGTTGTTATTGCTAGTGTTCAAGTATCCTAATCTTTTCTTCTTTGACATCTAATTTTCTATTAACCACATGTATTAAATTCATCTAAAATAATGATAATTATTAGTTTTCTTTAGTACCAGTGTAATTTGACTCTTTTTATTAGATTTTTTAAAAAAAATACCAATCCAAATTCCCACTCCCTCCCTTCCTCCCATTCCCTCCACACTCCCTCCCACTCCACCCCCCCCTTTAATCTTAAGAGAGGGTAAGGCACTTTGCTTTGTGGAAAGTCCAAGGCCCTCCCTACTACATCTAGGCTGAGCAAGGTATACATACAAAGAGAATAGGATCACAAAAAGCCAGTACGTGCAGGAGAGAAATCCCAGTGCCACTGTCAGTGGCCCCTCAGTCTGCCCAGCCATACAACTGTCAGCCACATTCGGAGGAATAGTTTGGTCCTCTGCTTGCTCCTTCCCAATCCAGCTGGAGTTGGAAGGCTTCGATTAGCTCAGGCAAACTGTTTCAGTGCATGAACCCTTCATGGTCTTGACCTCTTTGCTCATATTCTCATTCCTTCTACTCTTCAACTGGACCTTGGGAGCTCAGTCCAGTGCTCTGATGTGGGTCTCTGCCTCTGTTTCTATCTGTTGTTGGATGAAGGTTCTATGGTGATATTTAAGATAATCATCAGTCTGACTACAGGGCAAGGGCAGTTCAGGCACCCTCTCCTCTATTGCTTAGGCTCTTAGCTGGGATCGTCCTTATGGATTCCTGGGAATTTTTCTAGAGCCAGTTTTCTTGCTAACCCCATAGTGGCTCCCTCAATCAAGGTTATCTCTTTCCTTGCTCTCATATCTGTCCTTCCTCCATCTCGACTTCCTTCTCCTCTTCCTTTTACCCCCTGGCCCATGCTCCCATTTTGTCAGGAGATCTTGTCAGTTTCCAATTTCCAGATGGGTCTATATATGTTTTCCTTTGGGTTCACCTTATTATTTAGCTTCTCTAGGATCATGAACTTTAGGCTCAATGTCCTTTGTTTATAGCTAGTATCCACTTATGAGTGAGTACATACCATATTCATCTTTTTGGATCTGGGTTACCTCACTCAGGATAGTGTTTTCTAATCCCATCCATTTGCATGCAAAATTCAAGATGTCATTGTTTTTTTGTTTTTTTTTTTGTTGTTGTTTTTTACCACTGAGTAGTACTCTAATGTGTAAATGTGCCTGCCACACTTTCTTTATCCATTCTTCAGTGAGGGGCATCTAGATTGTTCCCAGGTTCTGGCTATTACAAATAATGCTGCTATGAGCATAATTGAACAGATGCTTTTATAGTATGATTGAGCATCTTTTGGGTATATTCCCAAGAGTGGTATTGCTGGATCCTGAGGTAGGTTAATTCCCAATTTTTTGAGAAACCGCCAGAGTGGTTGTACAAGTTTGCATTCCCACCAGCAATGGATGAGTGTTCCCCTTACTCCACATACTCTCCAGCATAAGCTATCATTAGTGTTTTTGATCTTAGCCATTCTGACAGGTGTAAGATGTATCTCAGAGTTGTTTTGATTTGCATTCCCCTGATAGCTAAGGAAGTTGAACATTTCCTTAAGTATCTTTTGACCATTTTGAAATTCTTCTGTTGAGAATTCTCTGTTTAGTTCAGTACTCAATTTTCAATTGGGTTATTTAGAATTTTAATGTCTAATTTCTTGAGTTATTTATCAATTTTGGAGATCAGTCCTTTGTCTGATGTGAAGTTGGTGAAAATCTTTTCCCATTCAGTAGGCTGCCTTTTTGTCTTATTGACTGTGTCCCTTGCTTTACAGAAGCTTCTCAGTTTTTAGGAGGTCCCATTTATTTATTGTTTCTCTTAGTGTCTTCCATGTATTTTTGAGACAATGTTCCCTCTAGCCTTGCTTCTTAGTCTTTTAATCATGTAGGATATATTTATAAATAATGTTCAACATCCTTACCTCATAGTTCTAACAACTATGTTCATCCTGGGTCAGTTTCAACTGATGGGCTCTTTTCTTTCCTATTGTTGAGATTTTCCCACTTTGTGCATGCTTGATAATCTATAATCAAAAGCTCAGCACGGTAGCTTTACCTTGTCTGATACTGAATATTTTGTACCCTGATAAATATGCTCAATTCTTCTTTTTTATGATACATTTAAGCTTTTTGGACCCTGATTAGTGCTTTCTTTTGGTGTTTTTAAGATTCACCAGATGAATCTAGAGCAAAACTTAAGTTAGAGCAAATTATTCTCACTACTGAAGCAAATATCTGAATATCTGATACAATGCCCCATGGTTAGCGAGGCTCCCAATCTGTCAGATCTCTGTTTGAGCCCTGGCTACCTTCCCATAATACATAGGACAGTTCTTCACTGATATTGGTTTCTTTGCATCCATGTATGAGCCATCAGATCTCTGCTGAATTGTCGGGTAGACCCTCTGTAGTGTTCCGTCTATAGCTACCCATATTTTTCCTCCTCTTTCTCTTTGTCTCTGTCTGTCTCTCTGTCATCTCTCTCTCTCCCTCACTCCTTTCTTACACTGTCCTAGAAAACTCTATCCCATTTCTCCCCTAGTCTCTCAACTTTATCTTAAGTCATGGAGTTTGCTGCCTGAATTCCTACGGTGTGGCAAGGAAGGAAACCTGGGCCATCTTTTAGCTCACCTGATGTCTCTAGGATGTCTACATCACATTATCAGAGTCTTGACATGTTGGAAAGCACTGGCTTTTACTATTTTTCTCTTATTGCTAGTTGTTTGGGGTGGGAAGATAAGTCTAGCTTGTGGCACTGTAACTTGACTGGTTGAAGAAGTCCCTTGCTTTACACTTTGGAGAAAGAAAACATATTCCAATCAATTGGGATGAGCCAACACTACGGAATCAGAGAGATGAAATGTGTCATGTTAGGTAGTCTGCAGCAAATAAAAGTGATAATGCACACTCGCCTGTATACATCTAATTCTAATCATGGACCCGGTTTTGGCACAACATTTGCGTTTTGAGCCCATATAAGTAAATTTTTAAAATCATATAAAACAATGCTATTTCTTCTTGTGCATATTTGTCACGTATGACAAGTGACTAGAAAAGATAGAGGTCAGGTAAACTAAGCTGGTTGTCAGCAGAAATGCAGCTAGACTCACATGAAGGCTAACTTTAACTGTCAACTTGGCACAAAAGAGAATCACCTGGGAAGAGTCTCCTCGAAGGGCTGGCCTATGGGTGTGACTGGGGGGGGGATTGTCTTAATTAAGCTAATTGATGTCAGAAGACCCTGCCCACTGACACCATTCCCTCGGCGGAGGGGCCCTGGGTTGTCTACGGTTGTTTAGATTCTTTCTAAAGTTGGAACTGGGTTTGCGGGGGTTGATGGAGATGGTGCCAAAAGCCTCCCTGGATATCCTTTGACTTGACCATTGTCTGCAAGTGAATCAAATGTTCTAGAAGCACAGAAGACAAGCAACAGAAGCATTGATGACTATGAGGCATTGGTTAGATATGGGACTATAGGAGAGTTAGGAGATGGGGACCACGGATGGCAACCTCCAGCCAGTTGGTACTTTCATACTTGGTTTTCTTCCCGTCAACTGAGGTGAAAGCAGACTTAAGGTAACACATTTGGCTCAGAGTAGGCAAGGAATTTCTCCCCAAAGAAGGAGGGAATCCCGAGAAAGCTGGGCTGTCTTAACCTCATCACAGATCATTTGTGTTGTGGGAGTCCCAGAAGGCAGGCAGTGAAATGGCCTCTCCAACTGAAACTAACTATTCTTTTTGTTCCTTGTTTTCAAGCTATAGTGCAAAGCTTTATGTTGAAATGGATGGTGTCTAATTAGACAGTGTGAGCCTGAGGCTACACTAGCAACTGAGCTCCATCCACCAGCCACATCCTCCGTGGTGTGTGGCAACCCCTAGCTAGAGAGAAAAGCTTTGTTTTTCAAACAACTTCCAGAACTGAGGTCAAGGAAGCTGTAATGCATTAGCTGCATGCCATCTGTGTTGATGGCCTGTGACCCGGCCACCGACACCTTCTGAGTAGCTTAGGACTTCTTGGTAAATAAATATTTGGCTATTTTACATGTGCGCCATGAGTTGACTCTTCCTGCGGCTTGCTAAGGTATCACAGGGGACCAAGGAGTTGGCAAACGTTCTGTAAAGCTTTGGGTGAAAGAGAGAACATTACTTTTCCCCTTGGAGACTTTGCTTAGAGCATTCCAACAGCTTTCTTGGAAAATTTATCTTTGTGTAAAAACAGTAATGAGTAGAAGTTACAAGATTCTGCAAAGCCCACTCTCCCTTCTAAACTCAGAGGACGGACTTGCCAAGCAAGCCCCAGCAGCATGGGGATAAAAACAGATACGGTTTTAGCCAGTCAGCCTCCAGGCTTTTTCTGCTGCTCAGCCCTTTTATTCTGGGAATCCCACTATTCTTCCATTGTCTCTGAGAGAGTTCCACAAATCTATGCTGCAAATCTTAGACAAGTCATAAGGGTTTCCCAAGCTGAACCTCTCTGTCCCTCTTGGGAGAGCCATCCACTTTCTTCTTAGCCTTCTCCTGGAGTTGTTGCTCAAGTCCATCTAAGCCCAAGCCTAAGCCTCATGGCCTAGGCTATGATGGCAGAATCTTGCAGCAGGTGCTATCAGCACCTCTCTCCATCCAATGCCAGTGTTCAGGATGCTAAGATTCAGGATTATGGTGGTCCATGTTGTCACTATCACCTGCACTGTCTTCACTTCCTTTCATTTCCAGTCTTGGGCATGCTTGACAAACTTTCTACCCCTGAGGCATATTCCTAGCACTCTATACTTTTTGTTACTGAGATGGGATCTTTCTAAGCTTCCCGGGTTCTTCTTGGACTTGTTTTGTAGGCCATATTGGCCCCAGATTCATAATCCTCCTGCCACTGCCCTCCTGGTAACTGGCATTACAGGCCTGTATTGCAAGGCCAGGCTACTTCTTGTCTAATAAGAATATCCATTCTCAGGTTAGGAAGAGCATCCACACTTGGCAGGAAGTCACTGAGCTTGAAGAAAGACAGGGCAGGGGTGAGAAGGAGAGAATCCTTGGGTAAGCAGACTGGCAGGGCTGGTTTGAGAAGGTCAATATAGAGTATGGAAAGCAGGACTCAGCAGGCTTTGTCCTTTCCCTCCATTGTCCAGAGCACACCCCGCTGTGCCTATGGAGTCTGACCCTCTTTTCCACACGGCCACTCTCTCCTGCAGACTCTTTCCTATTCAAATCTATGTCGATCGTTGACCATCCAAGAACTTGCATCATGGAAGAAAATAAGTTTGGTCATTCCCTCTATAGATAGGACAGGATTAAATAATTAAATATGTTGTGAAATATCTCTCTTCACTCAAGAGGCAGGAGCTGGGTGGGAGTGAGTGTCAACCAACACCTGGCTTCTAGGAATCATGTTTGGGCTAGTGGTGCCTCTGAGCAGATGTTTGGGTTCTCAGTCCACTTGGTCCAGCAGGACTTAACCTGAACTCTCCTGGTGGCCTGCTCTCTAGGGTGTGTATCCGTGTTGAGCACAGTCCCAGTCCGGAGGAATTATGTAAAGCTGATTACACCCTTCAAGAAAAGCCCCTGCATATTGTCATGTTTTACTTAAAAAATAAATAAATAATACATAAGCAAAGAAAAACAACACAAAACAAAATATCTCTTAAGTGTTTTGGAGATCAACAGAAACAGCTCAGCAGGATCTAGAGACCCACACAACTCTTTTACACCTTATTTTTTTTTTCATAATGGCTGTTTGTATTAATCCCTTGAAAAATTACCACTGCAAACAGCTCCTTTGCTGAATTAGCTGCATCACCTGCACAGCGTAGAAGGCTTTGTTTAGTACTGGGCCTATTTAGAATTGATCAAAGATCTCTTCCTGGCCCCGATACCTCTGTCCAGAGACAAAATGCCTTTTGCTCTCTATAACTCTCCCCTAGGCTCCACCTGAGAGGTTAGAATATAATGGATGCACTTAACCATTCTCTTGGAGGAGGCCTAATGTCTTAATGACTTTTCTATTGCTGTGAAGAGACACAGGAATCAAGGAAACTCAAAGAAGAAAGAGTATAGAGGAGGGCTTGCTTACAGCTCCAGAGGGTGAGTTCAAGGCCATCCTGAGGGGAGTATGGCAGCAGGTAGACAGGCATGGCACTGGAGTAGCAGTAGACACAACAACCATGAAGGAGAGAGAGAGAGAGAGAGAGAGAGAGAGAGAGAGAGAGAGAGAGAGAGAGAGAGAGAAGGGAGTAGAGGGCTAACTAGAAATAGCATAAGATTTTAAAACCTCGAAGCCCATCCCCAGTGATATACCTCCTCCAATAAGGCCACACCCTGAGTCCTTCCCAAACTGTTCTACCAACTGCAGATCAACACATATTTGAGTATGTGGGGGGGGGGAACGACTCTCATTCAAAGCACCTAGTGATCATGGTTTTAAAAAAATCTTTTTGAGACAATTTTGTTATGTAGCTTAGGCTAGCTCCAAACTTACAGTCCTCCTGCCTCAGCCTCCTATAATGACGGGTATCATACTGATTTTAAAACATTTCTAAAGATGTAAGAAGCAAATAACTACCTTCTCAAAGCCTTTCTTAATACCCTCAATGGAACTAAAATGGTACCAATGCCACCTACCAGCTGTGATAGCCTTGTAAGGATGACAGTGGGTGGAAATAGTCAAGCATAGGACTCAGTTAACAGTGGATGGTTGAAAATGTCCATCCTCTTTCCTATGACTCCCAAAGGAGAATCCCTATTCCATTAAATGAGCATACCGCCATCAGACCTCTGCTAACACTGGGAACGAAGCTTCCAGATTATTTCGCAGTTAATTTTCATTCAGTGCGCCTATGCGAATTTTTACTCAATTTTTACCATGAAGTCTGAACTGTTAAGACCTGAGTCCTTCACAAACTTTCACAAATGAACTAAAAAGATCTGAGGTCAGGATGTGAAGGAAATATGGTGTGTCCTTTCAAGTGCCGAAGAGCAAGTACTTAAGGAGAACATAGATAAGCAAGCACCATGGAATGTTCCAGCAACTGGCTGAGAGCCAATGCTGCTATCAAATAATGAGATGTGAAATGGCACTGCTATGTTAGGCAATACTGTGAGTTCTAAGTCAGCCTGGGCGAGTCTGATAGATAATGATGAGTTAATGGAGGTGAAATACAAAACAGGTCAGATCTGAAGGAGACAGAAGGGAGGATAAGAAGGAAGAGGAGAGGAGGAAACACCGTGGGTTAGTCCTTATATCTACATAGGTTTCATGGCAAAACCCCACGAAGTGTATACTTACCATTAGCTTCAGCTTAGGTAACTTGTGCAAGGTTGTAAAGCTTGGAAGTTGACGAGCACTTAAGATTCAAATCTCTCCATTCTCGGATCCCATGCTATGACTGAGTGCATGGATTCAAGGCCAGGTGAGAAGGTAGTAGGAGCTACTCTCAAGGTGACTCTGATGTCAGCAGGTGGAGGGAGAAGGGCCATTCCAGCAGGCGGCATGCCAGAGTGGAAGCTGGCAAGCGTGGGGTGTGTTTGGGGCATAGTGGAAGGACCTCTCCAGCTGGGGTCCAGAGCGGTTTTGTGTCTAGAACCCAACCTTTGATATTTTAGGTTTCTATGGAGTGGAAATAACACTGAAAAGGCTATTCTGAGGATTAAATGAGATGAAGCACCTGGCAGAACCCCTGGCACCCAATAAATGGTAGCCCATTCATCTGTTCAACGGCTATTTCCAAAATGTCTGTTCTATATCAGCAGGGCATGGGGGGGGAGGGATCTGTCTAACTCGTGCCAACCCCGCCTCACCCGTGTGCAGTTTATGATCTATATGAAAAGCAGAATTAGTTTGGGTATGGCCCAGTTTAAAAACAATAGAAAGAAGGGTTCCAGGATGGGTACGAAGTGTGATAACCTTTACAGCAAGGAGGATGAGCTCTGAAGGATGAACGGGAACAACTGAGCAAAGGAAAGTGACTCTCCCCACCACACGTGTGTGTGTGTGTGTGTGTGTGTGTGTGTGTGTGTGTGTGTGTGTGTGTGCCCACGAGCATGTGTACGTGTGCACGTGCATAAGGTCACATTAGAATTTATCTCTAGTGATGAAAACCCATGGAGGATTTAGCAGTGGAGTAATATGCTTGTTGTCAGAGGTGCTGAGATGTTCTGAATGCTAAACTGAGAGAGAGCGCAACTGGCTCTCAGATCAGCAACCACATTTTAATAAGCTTACCCTCAGTGCTACGCGCATGTGCAATTGGCAGGGAGAGCGACAAGGATAAGAGGCTAGTTGGACGGCCTTGTCTACCTAGACATGAGATGATAGAGGTTTGAACCGGAAAGGGATGGGTAGAAAGGAATACATGGCACATATTTAAGGGAGGAGTGACAAGATTTTGAGCTTTATTAGAAGTAGGAAATGGCAAAAAAGGAATCCTAAAAAAGCAAATAGGGAGATTGAGACCTGGATATTTATAAGAATGAGGATACCACAGCCAGAAATAGAAAAGTCAGAGAGGGAAAGTGGTCAAGGAAAAAATAAGCGGCTTTCATTTCCAGCATGCCAGGTCAAAGATGAATATCCGGAGGAGCATGGAGTGCCTTCATATAGATGCGAGCGCTTTTAAGAGTAGGACCTGTTGAGAATGGCCTTGGTCACCATCTCTCAAAGGTAGAGTGGAAATAGGAGTGGACATGGTTAGATGAAGAGGAGGAAGAGAAAGTGAGACACGGAACACCAAAGGCCACCCCCACTAGGGGGTCAGAGTAGAAAGTCAGACAAGCTGAAATGGGAACAGCAGGAGTGAACAAGACTGGATGAATATGGGAAGTGTCCGGGTCCTACGGAGCCCAACAAAACAAGGAGAGATATGGGGGTTTGAGCCTGCAGATGGCACCCCGGAGCACCTCAGTGTCTGGAGGACCTCATCTTCATGGAGCCTGGCTATGCTCAGTTACAAGCCCATTGAGATACACATTGATGGGGCATACCACTCTGACTGGGGAGTGAACATAGCAAGACTTCACACTTTCAGAGCCTGGTACACAATGGAAATGTGGGGCTGGTTATTCAAAAATAAAACAGGTGAAAGTCCTGTTGAAACTGTTACATGTAAAACTTAGTAATATCTAACTGTAACATGTAACAAAACCCCTCGGTTTGGTCTCTCTCTCTCTCTCTCTCTCTCTCTCTCTCTCTCTCTCTCTCTCTCTCCTTGCCATGATGCTTTTTAATCTGTTAAGACACGAGGTTCTTCAATTGCAAACCATCATCATAAGATCCTAAGGCTAGGCTTTGAGGAGACCTGGCATCGGGACATGCATTTTCTCACTGGGTGCTGAATCACTATACAGAGCCCAATCAAGAGATGAGTGGGTGACTAGAGGTCTTGACATTCTTATAATGGGATACTTTTGATGCCTGGATCAGAGGTGGCGAAGCTGTACCTACCTCAAGGGCATCGTAATATTTTAATGTTGCCTGCCTAGGATAGGGCTGATTGACTGTGCCTAGCCTCAATACATTTCAAGGGCTGTTCATCTAAATTTAACCTCTTTGTACATCTACCCCTAACTCTGCCAAACCTGGAGGGTGATGATGGTTACTGGGGATGGGGGAGTTTGGGCATGGTTTAGGTGCCACTGGGTGATGGTGGATGGTAAAGAGACCTGGGTCATGTTGCAGTGTTCCTTCAGGTTTCAGTTACAAAACATCTATTAAAAAATAAAACCTAATTAGCCAAGTGGTAGTGCATGCCTATAATCCCAGCCCTACGCAGGAGGAAGGAAACCATGAGGAGTCCAAAGCCAGCTTGACTTACATGAGACCCTGGCTCAAAAACTAAATAAACAATAAATATATAGATAGATAAATCCTTAAGTAATTCAAGATGGCAGTAGTCACACACTAACTGGCAAGCATGACACCCATGTGACCGTTCCAGCCATCTGTCTTAAAGCTGGTCTCCTGTGAAAAGGCCACCTTAGAGGGACAGTGGCCAAGGAAGCATTCGGGAAACCCGCTTTCCTGCCTGCCTCTCCAGGCTTTTGTGTGAGTTCCCCAAGCCATGCCAGCTGAGGTTGTTCAAGGAAGCAGGCTCCTCTCTCCTCCTCCTTCCCTCCTCTTCTAATGCAGCACTCAAGTGGGCTCATGGCCCAAGCGGCTCCAGCACTGTCTTTATTAGGTTTTCGGCTTCCTGTCACAACAGCCAAGCCCCACAGGAGCAGGAGGAAATTGAAATCAATTTTCTCTGGCAGAGTCCAGACGCCAGCTTCATTGCTGAGGGCGGCAGAGGGCAAGTGTGACGCCGAGGCCTTGGAGCCCGCTGCAGTGATGATCCTGGTCACCATGCAGTCAGCAGGCCTGGCGTGCTGGTGGCATAGCAGAAGATCTTCTGTGGGCGTCATGCCAGGAAGGTAGACGGGTGACCTGTTCTCTGTTGACCCTCGTAGCTCCATCCTCAGTGGGTCATTTTTTACAACGTCCATCCCCAGGGGCACTGCCCAGCTGTAAGCTTTAACTTAGGTTACTATTGGGGTGCCACACAGTATACCCTCTGCTTAGGAGTCCCCTCCCTTGCGCACCGAATGGCCGCCTAGGAAGAACTCCAGTTAGGGTCTTCAAGAGTCAGGAGAGTGTTGTGTGACCAAATGCTCATGTCTCATATAAAAAAAACATCTATTTGGCTTCTCAGTACCTAGAAGGTGGGTTTAGTGCTCTGGCACACAAGGAATCATAAGTAGGCTGTGTTTTCTAATGCTGCATGTTTCCTTGTCTCACTGACTACTTTGCTAAGTACCTATAGAATATGCATTCTATCTATACCCATTGGAGTTGTGGGGTTGAGTTTAGCCTCTGGTTCTATGGAGAAGCAAAAGACAGTGTTTCCTAAGGGGCTAAGCCTAGAAAAAGAAACCATGAGGGAGTTAGATAGAGCACTGGTCAGAACTTCCAAGAGCTGTGGGACCTGATACAGATGGCCATGCAAAGCTGGGCCACGCTTTCTGTGATGCATCCCTGTTGCTTATACAGACTGCACAATAGCCACGCTTGAGTGTAAATCTTAAGCTAGGCAAGAGCAGAGGTTGGGGATATGAGCTACGGTGCTTTGGAAAGTGGACCAAAGCTAGCCTCAACAGATCTGTCTAAACCAGGCTGTCCTGTGCCCAATTCTAAGGCTTGCCCCACCCCCAGCCTGCCTTCAGGACATCTGATCAGAGTCTGGAGTGGCTACATAGTGCAGGACTCATGATGGGATGAGATACAGACATCATTTGGAGAACAAGAATGAGAAACGGGAACCAGGGTGGAGTGGTGTATCACACAGGAGCACAGCTGCCAGAGTTCAAGTCTCATCCTTGCCATTTCCTGACTGTGGCTTCAGGCAGACTACCTCCCCTGGGCCAACATTTCCATAGCTATAAAACTGGCATCAGATTCAGACTGTTGGTTTGTGTGATCATGTAATCAACAGATCACACTGTTGATGCGGGTGAAATGAACTACTAGCTATGAAGCATGTAGGAGCAGGGGAAGTAACTCAGTAGGGAGAGTGCTTGTCTTGAAGCATAAAGACCCGAGTTCAATCTCCAGAGCCCGTGTAAAAGTGCTGACTATAGTGGTGCACATTTGTACCCCCAATGCTGGAGAGATTGAGACAGACAGACCTTTGGGGCTCACTGGCCAGTCAGTGTAGCCTGATTGGTGAGATCCAGGCCAATGAGGGACCCTGGCTCAGAGAAGGTTAGCAGCATTCCTGAGGGACACTTACACACACATATGAACACACGCAGATGGAAATTCACATGGTATTTGGAAATGACATCTAGCTGTTTAAACAGCAATTTAAACAATTTAAAACAACAGCCACAGGGGCCTGAAGAGATGACTCAGTATTGAGATCACTGGCTGTTCTTTCAGAGGACCCCCTGGGTTCAGTTCCCAGCACCCACATGGGAAACCACAAGTATCTTTAACTTCAGTCCCAGACAACCATTGCCCTCTTCCAGTCTCCAAGGACACTAGGAATACACATGGTGCATATATACATATATATATATATATACATGTATATATATGCAGGCAAGTACTCATATACATCAAATAAAAATAAATAATAATGAAAATATCTGGAACCATGTCTTGCCTTATGGATATCATGTTTTACTAAATCACTTGTTGAATATCAGAACTAGCTTGGAATTGACTATGGACACCATTGGAGGAAGATAGCCCAAGTAGTCACAAACAGTAAAAGGGAATCCCCAATCCACAACTTGTATCCTTCAATAAATGTTAAAGAAGTTGTGATAATGTCCAAACACTTTTATAGTCTTCTCTTCCCACTTTGATTCATATTATTTCATCTCACAGCACCGTCGAGCAACTCCAGCCTGTCTGGACACACAGCTCTTTCTCTTTCCCTTTGTGGTGGCCACAGATGATGTCTCCTGAATCTCCTATTAGTACTATACCCTGGGAACTGAGCGGCCCAAGAACTCAGATCACCCTCTGTTTCTACACCTCTTCTCTCCAGTGAGTAAGCAAAGCTTAAGGCTGATAAAGACCATCTTCTGGGGGACAGTATGACCTATGACCTTTTGTCAGATGACTGGCCCCAGGACCCTGCACATTACATTGTACAGCAACCCAGACTGGGACACTTCCATCTTCCTGGTCTCCCCTCTATTCAGGTAAGACCTGCATTGCAGCCTGTTGGTTTTCCATGACTTCCCAGGTCCCATTCTATTTCCTGTCTCCAGGAATCTCCTCTGTATATCCAAGCACAGTTAATCCCAAACTGTGTCTACTTTTCAGAGGACTTGACTCAGTTCCCTTTTCCCCTCTTCATTCAGGATCTAGATCACCTCTGCCTCTTTAGTTCGGACTTCCTGAGCCTCTTCCACACAAATTCAGCGTCACCACGATACAGAACCCTGGGAACATTGAGATGATCTCAGGGAGCTATAGCTGGTGGTAGGCTGAGCTGTGACAGCAGCACCTGTCACTCAGGGACTGAGAAGATACACCATCAAGAATGTCCGCTCATCGGTACTCACGTGCGAGCATGCATGTGTGTGTGTCCATATGGGTGTGTACATGGGCATGAAGGCTAGAGGTCAGTTCTAAATATCATTGCTGAGGGCCTTCCTTTGTTTCTCCCTACCTTTTTTTGTTTCTTTGGACAGGGTTTCCCAGAGATCAGTAATTCAACTATGCTGGTGGGCCAATGAGGTCCAGAAATCCACCTGTCTCTGATCCATGCCCCAGTATTTGGGGCTTTTGTGTAGATTCTGGGAATCCACACTCAGGTCCTCATGCTTGTGTGGCAGGCACTTTACCAATTGAAGCATCTCCCTTGCCTCCAATCAGTAGATTTCAGCACAACATCTCTGGCTCGACCCGTTCTTCACTGGATCCTCATCATATCCCTGTGACAGATTGTATGCAACACACAGATGAGGTGAAGAGCCATCTTTATGATGGGCCCAAGTCTTATAGCTAATACATAAGTGACAGAATCAGCCTTGAACCCTACTGCCTGTCTCCCCTACGGCCCATGACCTCTGTGATTGTGCTCTGGCCTGCATGCAGCACAGGGGCAGCAACATGGGGACGTGGTGGGGTGAGGGGCAAGGAGGAAGCCTAGGGACAACCTATCCAAGCCAGTAGAGAACAAAAAAGAAATTAGACTGAAGACATTGGCCTTGATACCCACAAGGATAGAGAGGGCAGGGGATACAGAAAGAAAGGAGGAACTGCAAGGGGGAACTGGTGGGAAAGGGGCAGAGGCATGTGCTAGAACACATTCAATGTCACGCTGAATTAGATCATAAAAAGTAAGTGCTTTTTAAAAGCAGTTTTGCTCAGCAGGGGATGAGCTGTCAAGATGCCTGGTGATTCAGAGGCCTTGAGCCTCACTCACAACCAGCTTGGGAGGAAGAGGTGAGGCTACTGCTATGGGGAACAATGTTCTAGCTTGTCTGTTGTCTGCTGCAGGTTGAAGTAACCCAGCTGTCATTGAATTCCAACTCCAGCCATCTTTGTGATCTGCTGGAGCTGGCTACACATCCCAGCAGGGCCACCCACCATGTGCTGTGTGACCTGGGAGATGCCAGGAACATCTTCAGCGTGTTCTACCCTCTGGACAGAGAAAGCATGAGGAGTTTCAGTGCGAATTGAATGAGACAATCTTTGCATGGATCTTGTAGGTAATAAGCCCTCAGGACATGCTAGCTCTGTTTTATTTATCGTCTCTATTACTGACACATGTCTGACAGTGTAAGTGTGGGGCTTCTAAGAGAAAGAAACGAGGGCTATGCCTCCTTCTACAGAGCAACAGATCTTGCTGCTCCCCGCTATTAAGATAATCTTCTTCATGGACCTCCCCCGTAAGGGAGTGTGGCTACATGATGGCTTCTAGCCAGTGGAAAGCGGGTGGGAGTAACAGATTCTACTTGGGCGTCTGGCAAATCGACACCTCTCACGTGTGATCCTCTGCCTTCTCATCCATCTAGATGACCTGGTTGGAGACGGTGATGGCAAAGATGCTGAAAGCTGGGTCCCTGTGTGGCTGTGGAACAGAGCCTTCTCCTTCACCACTGCTGGCCTCCCGTGAACTTCCTTGCCGTGTGAAGCTGCGGAGAACTTGACGCTGTCTGTCACAACTCTTAGCCCACCCAGACTTTTACATTCAGCCAAGCCACAATGAGTTTGGAACTGCCTGTGACTTTAGTCTGTTTAGATGTTGCATGCAACAGAGTGACAGGAGGCAATCCCTAAAGCCTTTCTTAGCTCAGACGCTCCAGGCAGCTCAATGCTCTCTAACAGGGAAAAAAAATGCAAACAGCCTTCTCCATGGAGCTTGATAGGTCTATGGAGTCACCTGACTGAGAGGAGCCACTAAAGGTCCCTAGAGACAAGTTGCTCCCACTTCCCTGAGGCCTGAAGGAAGTCCTGCCCTAGCCTTTAGCGAATGACTCTCTAGTTTGCGTTGGCTCAGCATTCTGGGGAGAAGGCAGGAGAGTTTCTGAGACTCAGGATCACATGAGTGCCTAGAGACTGAGTACGTGTGTGCCCAAGTGTGTGGGCTGTGGCTAAGTTGCTTTATAAATATTTATTTGTAGATGTTTCTTCTAAAACAGCTGTTGGAAGGGGTGTTGTTAGAGAAAGCTGTCACTAGTGCGGCCCTTTGTAGCCCCTCAGCAATGCTGAGATCTCTCTGTCTCGTGCACACACACACCACACACACGCATGCACACATACGCACACGTGCAACCACCACTCCCCTTTAATCCTGGGACATCTTCACGAAAGGCTTTGGCTTATCTTCTTGGAGACTGTCAGAGATCAGACATAGTGTATAGTATTTATAGGGTGTGTATGCATGTGTGTGTGCTTGTGTGGGATTACAGAACCCTCCTGCCACACCCGGTTTTTCACATGGGTGCTGTGTCTTCATACTTGTACAGCCACCACTATACTGGGTCATCTCTCCAATCTAGGAAGAGACCAGATGTCAAGTTTCTGCTTCTCCTGGGGGTTGGATGTAGGGAATAATTCAGTGTGCTTACTCACATATCCCATAAAGTTTAGAACAAACGACCTAACTGACTCGAACCACCTTTCATGGTTTCCTGGGCCCTTTCCCTGTGTGGACTTCACCACTGGTATGCCAACCCCGAGTCCTGAAGGTCTACCATGCGGCGACTGCTAAGAGAGTGGCCGCAAGAACAGGTAGAGCTTGAACTTGGGGATGGGACCTCACCCTCATATGCATGAGAAAAGGGGGTGGGGCAGGGAGCTTCCTAACCTTTGTTTCAGTCTCTAACAATTTTAGAGGAGAGACAGAGGATTGGGCACCATTCCCCTCCCAATACACTTAGTTTATGACAGTTCTAATGCCAAGGCAGGAAAGAGGTGCTGGCGGGGTGTCCTTAGTTAACTAGAACATGCGGGCAATAGACGTTCATAATATACACCAACCAGTCCACAGGCCTCACTGTCAGTGCTAGTGTGGAGGGCTCCTGGCAGGGCTCTAGTACTCCATTGCTTCAGCTCATTACCCCCAATGCTAGAGACTCTAGGAACCTGTCAATGACCCCGCACATGGAGACTCAAGCTGCCGGCTTCTCAAGGCAGACGGTTAGATTAGGTTTTTGAATGGCAAAAAGCAGGCATGGGAAAAGAGAAAACAAACTATAACCCTAGACTTCCAAGTTGTTCTGTAGAAGATAAGCAGGCTTTAGAAGGAGGAGGCTCCAGTGAGATGGACTGGTGGGGGTGCGTGCTGAGAGGAGAACTCTCATCAGACACAGGAGCAGTGCCCTGCAGGTCCTAACCCTTCAAACACGCCTTTTGCCTCACTCCGCATCTATTCCACCTCTTTCTAATGCTCAGTTTCTTCATTCCTTGCTCTAACTTCTACGTCGATCTGGCTTCTGTTTGCTCAGAACTTTGATCTACCGATGGTCCCTTGGAATCCTGTACCCAACCTCTTTTGAGCCCATGGCCCTTCAGCTAGCTCTCTTATACTTTCTATATAATGTCCAACCAGTTCCTTGTGCATGGGCTGCTTTATAAACTGCTTGTCCATTATAGAAATGTTTAAACATTTTCTTCTCCATGTACAAGTACATGTCTTGGAAGTTTTATCCCCATTGCTATGGCATTTTGGAGTACAGATCATTAAGAACTCTGATCACAAGAATTCTGCTTTGTGGATGCCTTTATGCAGTGGTTGTAGGAGTGGGTTTGTTATGAAAGTGAGTTCAGCCCTTTCATGCCTTTGCGCACCCCTTGCTCTTCTGCCCTTCACCGTAGGATGAGATAATAAGAAGGTTCTCACCAGATGCAGCCTGCCAACTCTGACTTCCCAGCCTCTGAGAATGTAGCAGATCTCTTCCTTTATAAACTACCCAATCTCAGGTATTCTGTTTGTGGAAGTATGAAATGGACTAAGACAATGACCCTGGGCAAGATGTCTGTCACTCAACTGCAGTCAGTGGAGAGGAGGTTACCTGATTTCATGGCTGCTTAGAGGTACCAAACATCACAGCAGTGGAGCCAGATCATAGAAGAGGTTTGGAGGTCACGAGGCCCTCCCTGGACTCAGTCTCTTGCCTCCCTGCTCTGCTCTGTCCTTGCAGTTGTCCCCAGGATAACCATGAAAGCATAGAAGCAGGGCTAGGAAGCCTATTGATGACCCACCCATCTGCACAGTACCTGAATGCCTCACCTATCTGCACAGCATCAGAATGACCCACCCATCTGCACAGCATCTGAATGACCCACCCATCTGCACAGTACCTGAATGACCCACCTATCTGCACAGCATCTGAATGACCCACCCATCTGCACAGCATCTAAATGGCCCACCCATCTGTACAGTACCTGAATGGTCCACCCATCTGCACAGTACCTGAATGACCCACCCATCTGCACAGCATCTGAATGACCCACCCATCTGCACAGTACCTGAATGACCCACCCATCTGCACAGCATCTGAATGACCCACCCATCTGCACAGCATCTGAATGACCCACCCATCTGCACAGCATCTGAATGGCCCACCCATCTGTACAGTACCTGAATGGCCCACCCATCTGCACAGTACCTGAATGACCCACCCATCTGCACAGTAACTGAATGACCTGTCCATCTGCACAGTACCTGAATGACCCATCCATTTGCACAGCATCTGAATGACCCACCCACCTACACAATACCTGAATGACCTGCCCATCTGCACAGCCTCTGAATCTCTAACCTGCACCCCCTCCTGTTCTTTCTGTTAGCCTTGAAATAGAAGCAACTGAGTTCACCTTACTTCTTTTCAAAAACCAAAATCAACAACGCCTTAGCAAATATTTGAGGAGTAGCTTCCAGCATACAGTCACTCTACTTGACACGGGAATTTCATCTCAAGACAGCAGAACACCAACGCAGGCAAATATTGATCCCAAGTTATGTTTCACTCTTTGCTTCCATATACATTGTCTATGTCATTTAATTAACATCACATAGTAGAGCCAAGAGGGCTGGCTGTCTTACCACCTGTCTTAGTTTTTTCTATGTTGCTGTGATAAAATTATGACCCAAAATAACTTGGGGAGAAAAGGGGTTTAATACCTCTTACAGGCAAGAGTCCATTATTGAGGAAAACCAGAATGAGGGTTCAAAGCAGGAGCCTGGGGGCCAGGAACTGAGTTAGAGACCGTGGAGAAATGTTACCTACAGACTTGCTCTCCACAGCTCCTTCAACTTGATTTTTTGTTTGTTTGTTTTGAGACAGGATTTCTCTGCATAACAATCCAATCTGTCCTGTAACTAGCTTTGTAGACCAGACTGGCCTCAAACACACAAAGATCTGCCTGCCTCTACCTCCTGAGTGCTGGGATTAAAGATATGCACCACCACCACCCGACCCAACTTGAATTCTTATACAGCCCAGGACCACTGTTCAGATGTGACACCAACCACAGTGTAGATGACCTTCCACATCATTAGTTAAGAAAATGTCTCACAAACATGCCCACAGGCCAATTTGTTGGATGCAATCCCTCAACCGAGGACCCCTCTTCCCAGTTAACACTAGTTTGTGTCCTGTTATTAAAAACTAACCAGCATGACATGGTTCTTATTTGTGGATAAAGAAAATGGTGGTCATGCACCCAGTGACCTGCCCTAGGCCCTACAGGGAAAGGTAGAGGACTCAGAACTCGACCTTGGGTTGAAGCATCTCCCTCAGGGACTCTAGCATTTCTTATGATGAAAGGCATTTCCATGGATGGAATAGGGCCGCTATGTTGTTTGTGTTGTTGCACACTCGGGTTTTTTTTTTTTTTTTGCTGGCTTTCCTGTATTTGATTTCAGATTCCCAAAAGGTATCATTTGCCCTTGAATGCCCAGGTACCTAAGTGTTGACTTCCCAGGATGGATCATAAGTCCTTTTCAGTAGTCAACGTGCGTTCACTTTCTGTCCCTGTGAATTTGAGGTTTTCTCTCCTCTGTCCATGGTCCTGCACTCAGGACCCTTTTGGGTCTCTGGAGAATAAACACAATTTCCCTTCCTCACTCAGAGACCACTGCTTCCCAGGAGCCTTGTGCCTCAACCCTGAGGCTATCTGCCTGGTCTAGTTTCACATTTTCAGGCAATGGGAGTCAAATTTTACCTGAGTAAAATTTTACCTGAGTAAAATCTTTATACCAAAGATCTATATGGGAGCCATGGGTCCACAGCTGGTCGATTGATTCACGGGGTTTCCTGAGCTAGAAGAAATTTACGGGCCAAGAACTCAACAAAATATGAGGCGGATTCTAGAAAAGATAGCAGGAAAGACAGCCCCCCCCCGGGAATTTTTTATTATTGTGTTAGAGAAGGAAGAGGCTGTACCAAAGGAAACTGGAGTTCAGCCTGCCTTGGAGTGGGAAAGTTCCTTCTTCATCAGAGCCAGGTGGGAAGCCAGGAAAGCTGTGGCTGTGACTGATTGCTGTTCTGATGGTGACTTGGAGAGAGAGCACTATACAGCAGAACTGTGTGAGCTGTGCATATGTATGGGCTACGTGCATGTATGTGTTTGCAAGCATGTGATCGCTGTTGCTTTTTCACTTCCAACTGATGACTGACATTCCAAGCATTCAAGAGCCAGGCTCCTTCCACTCACTGTCCTTTTCCGTGGTGTTTGGAGAACTAGTAAGATACAGGTTGCCATGTTCTTCTCGGCTTCTATCAAGGGGGAGGGGGTTCTAACTAGCAGGAGATTCTGTTCCATGCCACCATCCAAAGACTCAGATTCCTTTTATTTGTTTCTCCAACATCTTTAAAAACAAGAGTTCTCAAATGTGACTACATATTAAAATCCTGTGGCAATCAAGTTTGAGAACCACTGCCGTAGGGAATTGTCCTTATCTCTGGGTCTGAGGATACAAGTACACACACACATGCGCGTGCACACACACAAACACACATGTGTGCATACACACACATGCGCGTGCACACACACACCTGCCAATCATACATGTACTTTCCACTGATATTCTGTTGGATTTACTCATGATATACAAACCTTTATTTCTAAAACTATGTGACAAGTACTAAAATCCTTCCTAGAATCCAAGAGAGGAGCATGTAAGTCAGTTCCGGGAACTGGAGAAGCTGCCTAGGGCCTAAGACCCTTAGACGCTGTGTATGACTTTGGGCTAGCTTCATTTGTTTATCGAATTAGCATCTAGCCTTGTCTGCTCATCCACGAAATGGAGCTAATAACTAAACCTGCTTCTGAGAATTATAGTCAGAATTATAGAGGGTAAGTCTCACAATATTTAACAGTGTGCCTACCCATAGTTAGCTCTGAATATTTACAAGCTGTTCCAACTGCTGTTTTCTGGGCTGGGTAACAACTCGCAGTGATTGGAGATCTTCATAGGGATGAGATAGAGCCAGATCTGAGACTAGATTTCAGCTTCTTCCATTTAGCTGGAGCACATGATAAGCAACCAGATGTGGCTGCTTGGTAAAAACCGTTGCTGTTGATCTTGGTGTCTGTGTGCCTGTGTAGGTAGGGACAGGATTCAGCCCTGTAGGAACGAAGGAAATGGGGTTGTCTAGAATTCCAGAATTGGTAGAGTCTGATGACAGAGGTTTCCTAACTGCTCTTGTCTGGGGCTCTTCTATTTGCCTGTCTCTGAGGGAGTATAGAGGCCAACAGGGCAGTGGGGTACTGTGAATCCATGCTGCCCTCGTGTCTTCAGTAGTCATGGCTGAGTTAGCTAACATTCTCCAGGTCTGGCTTCACTTTCAAGCTCACTTCCCCTCCCTCTCCCTCCCCCTATTTTTTCTCTCTTTTCTTCCCCTTCTCCCTCCATTCTATCTCCCTGCCCCCTTTCCTCTCCCTCTCTCACTGTTTTCTTTCTCTCTCTCTCTCTCTCTCTCTCTCTCTCTCTCTCTCTCTCTCCCTCTTTTCCATGTCTTCTATGCTATATTTGTACTGTTGTCTGGACTGTGCATCCCTCCATGCAGAACCTTGGGGCCCAATGGTCCCTATAATTCTGCCACGTTCTTAGTTCTAGGGTTTTTCTCAATTTGTCCATTGAAAGGGAAGCAAACAAACAAAAAACCAAGATTGTACATGAAGAAGAGAGTGATATGGGATCACTGTACACTAATTGAGCTTTGAGGATAGATATGGGTTGGCTCAAAGTGCCCTCATAATCACAGTAGGACAGAAAGGAGAGCCACACACTAAGTCTAGCGATGTCTTGTATGTGTAGGGGAGAGGCATCTATATGCGTTGGTCTATATATGCCTACAAGTCACAGACAGTGTTGTTAGGTTTCTCCCACCATTTGTTTGTTTGTTTGTTTGTTTTGACACAATGTCTCTTATGGAGCCTGGAGCTCACCAACCTGGCGAGACTGACCAACAAACCCCAGACATCCTTCTGTTTCTGATTACCCAGCACTGGGATTTTATGTACATGCTGACATACCCACCTTCTTACATGGCTGCTGGTAGTCTGACCTCGGTTCCTCATGCTTGCATTGCCATCGCCCCAGTCCTATGCAATTTCCACTGGCAGATCTGCAGGGCCAGTTCCAGAAGGAGCAATCACGAGAACAGGGTACCCCAGTTCATTTACAAGCCAGCTTGCAGCCCCCCGCTCTGGGTTCACACAGCACTGTTTTTGCTCCTAGTGTTTTGTTTGAGAATTTTAGAGGCGGTACGAGGTTCCAAGGTCTTCTCCTCCCTCTCTATCCTTCTTCCTCCCCAGAGGCCTCACAGTTATATCTGTCATCATGCTGGGGGCAGCCATGGAGATATTGGTAGCTCTCCTCTGTGTCAAAACAACTTCTCCCCAGCTGCCTCTCATCCTACACTCCTGCCTTTGGACCCCTTTCAGGCAGTTGTCTTTAAAGATTCTCAAGTCAAAGGAGAAGGTGTTGTGGGGTGGATAGTGAGGAGATAATTCATCTCCATCTGCCACAGCACTCTCCACACCAAGTAATGAAATATAAATCATGTTTCTTCCCACCATCTGTGGTCACAGCAGCCAGCTCTGTGAGGAGGGAAGCCAAAGCAGAGGAGAGGCAGAAGGGGCAAGGCTCTGCAAGCCAGGGCCCACCTGTGCACCTGCGGAAGGCTTATGTGTCCGCACATGATCAGAAGAGCCTCCTCCAATTGTTCTCCCATGGTGGATTACACCTTCCTTATACATTGACCTTTGCTCCAAGTTTCTCTTTTGTGAGCAGGTGACTATGTAGAAAGCCAAGGATATAATGAGTGAGCCCCACAGACTCAGAGTAGAATGGGGTTGGGGGAGCACATGACAAGAAAATATGACAGTTTGTACTGTTATGGTCCTATGTGCCAAAGGCCCCTACGGAAGGGGAAGAGTCTGCAGGGACTCCCCCAAGGGACATGCAAACAAACTGCCCCTTGAGCATGAGCCAGAAGAAAATTATGCTGGCCAAGCCTTTCCTGGTTCTGTGGTCACTCTGAGGATTCCCTGTGCATGAGGACACCTGGCCCCTTAGCTGTTGGAGGGAAAGTCTGGGCTGTCATATGGTAGACAAGGAGTTGGGGTTTATGCAGCTTACAGTGTTCTAAGTGGCAGGTGGAAGAGCTACACTTAGGATGCAGGCAATAGGACCCCAGAGCCCATGGTTGTTACCCAGAATGCTTCATTTCCTTTGCACCAGGCACAAACAGAGCAGAAGTGAGATGCTGCAGTAGTCGGTCTGCGGGACGGGTAGGATCTCCTTGCATTGCCCTGGTCACAAGTTCCCCCTCTGCCCTCCAATGCTGGTCATGATTTCTTTATTAGCTTCCTCTTTGGGTTTGGTTGTTTCTATGTCATTTAGAAAAGGAATCCTGAGGAATTTGGGCTCAGGGACCCATTATAAGAATGAGCAAGAGCCCTCGTATATTTTTAGTTGACATCTACTTTTATTTTATTATGCTTAGCCTCACAAGGTGTTATTTCCAAGTTCTTATAAATATTGCCATTTTGTAGCTAAATCACTACTGCTTTCTTTTATATGTGTCAAAAGGAAATTAAATAGCAAAGCACTTGATGCCTACCATTTTCTATACACACACATTAAAAAAAAAAACAAAAAAAGAAACAAGCATAGTGGGAAAAGCACAATGACCAAAAATAAGTAATGTACAAAAAATTCCTAAGCACTTGGGAATTTGTCTTTATTTTCTTTTCTATTGAATTCCATCTGACTCTAGAAGTTTATATGCACATTAAACCTAGTGCTTGAAAATGCCTGCAACCATAAGGAACTGAGTGGTAAAACAGGTTTCTTCTTTGAAACATGTTCTGTAATTGGTATTATATTGCTCTATCTGACCACAACGATGCACATGCAGAAATATTTTTTTAATTTTTAAAAATTAAATTTATCTTGCATGTGTGAGTGTTTTCTCGGCATATGTCTGTGCACCAAATGGTGCCTGGTACCAGTAAAGACCAGAAGAGGGTGTCGGATCCCCTGGAACTGGCATTGGAGACAGTTGTGAACTACCGAGTACAAGCTGAGAACTCAACCCAGATCCTTAGAAAGAGCCTTCTTAATGATTGCACCATCTCTCCAGCCCTCAAAAAGATTTTTGATGAAAATCTTAAAAATGTAAAGTAAAAGCAATCTTGGGAAAGCATCTCTTCATGAGAGACTTGAAGCTCCCTTTCACAGTTGATTGATGTGGCCACAGATGCATATTAACCACTTCTGTGACATTCGTAACAAGTTTGAACCACTACTAAACGGGAGGCTCAGCATCACATAGTTATTGGTGACTGTTGCTACGAGCATTGTTTGTTGTGGAACTGTGTGGTGTTTAGTTTTGTTAAGCTGAATCTCACAAGCTCCGGTTGGGTATGAGTAAAGATGTAGACATGTGGCTGATGACAGGAAGGAGGGAAAAATGAATACGGTGTGCCTCTACTGCCTCGAGGGTGTGGCGCTGAGTAGCTTTGCACCCTCTCCTTCTCGAAATTCTGCACATTGTGTCTCTGGGACATTGAGGGAGGTGACTAGCATGCCCTACCTCGGCCCTTCCTCTTATTAACAACAATGAAGACAGAGGGTGTTTTGTGGGAGACAGACTTCCCATACTTTTGGAAAACTTGGTACCTTCTAACTCTAAGGCATAGGGAGGTATGCTGTGCCTTTATTACCTGGATAAATGAAGCCAAACTTAGTATACCTTAACAATGCTCTCATTGCCCTTTGCTTGTGGCTTTGTCCCTCGGGAGTCACAAAGGAAAATGTGGGGTTTTTATATCAAACTCATCTTCCTCAACAGTCCTTGAATTCAAGACACCCAGACACATGGTATCTGATTTTTGATAGAAATACACAGAAGCAAGAAATACCTAAAGACATTAGCATTCTTTAGGCTTATGGAGCTTTGGAATGAAGGAGGTTCATGAACATTCTCTGGGGGTAGCTGGGGACTCTTCAGCTTCTACTTGACCCTTCTCTTCGCAGATGGCAAAAGCTGACAGCACATGGTTTGTGTTCCCTTGCACACAGGATTAGGGACGTGATTGACACCTGCTATCCAGTGCAGTTGTTTGAGACATGGAAGATGGAATTGAGAGAGAATTGTCTTCCTCAAGGCTCCCAGTGATCTCCCTGCAGATTCCTGTACCAGGTTCTAGTCTTTATTCTCCATCTCTTGTGTGTCAAGAAAGGGTCATGGTGCTAGTAAGTTCCTGATGTCATTCTCTAAGACAGCAGTTCTTAATCTGTGGGTTGTGACCCATGTGAAGGTCACATATCAGGTATCCTGCATATCAGATCTCCTGCATGTCAGATGTTTATATTCATAACAGTAGCAAAATTAGAGTTATGAAATAGCAACAACCTAATTTTATGGTGGAGGGGTCACTGCAATATGAGGCACTGTATTACAGGGTTGCAGCATTAGAAAGGTTGAGAACCACTGCTCTAAGACCCGGAATGGCCACTTTCCTGGTATACAGAAGCTCTCTGAAATGATGGCGACTTCAGCTTCAGATGAGTGCCGGTCTAGCTTACGTAGCCATCCCAGAGACCATGTCTAGAACCCGTGCTTGCATTCGTCCTTGTGCTTTGGTTAAGTACCTAGTTCTTAGTGTGAAGTTCCTTTTGGTTTAAAGTATCTAAAAATGCCTACACCCTGGCTGGTACGTTGACGTTCTGAATATTCTCTTTTCTTAGTGCTCAAGAGACTTGCTGTCTTTGTGCAAAGCACATGTCATAGTAAGGTTCAGGACAAATGAGAGAAAACTGTCTTCCTTATTAAAACAGAAAGGCTGTTGGGAAAGAGGTAGTGGGAAGGTGGGAACAGCATTTATTTGTTTTTTTCATTTTTGTTCCGAAAAAAACATACCAGACAAAGCCAACTTTAAGAAGCAAGGGCTTCTTCTGGGCCATAGTTCTAAGGTACGGTACATCATGGTGGGCGAGATGTGGTGGCAGAAGTGGCAGGTCAGCTGATCTGGTCTTCAGTCAAGAAGCGAAGAGAGAGAAATGAGCACTGGTGCTCAGCTCACTTTCTCGGTTTGATTCTCGAGCTCAGGCCCTTGGGATGGTGCTACCTATATGTGAGGTCCACCTTTCTACCTCAGTTAACTCAGTCTAGAAACTCTGTCACAGACATGCCCAGGAGTCCGTCTCTCAAGCCATGCTAGATCCCGTCAAGGGGATGATGTCAGCTGACAGTTTGTCACCGGAAGCATGTTTGTGGTAGATTAGTCTTAAGGAAGAATGTGCATGGCTGTTCCCAGTGTGGAAACTGATTCCATGCCCATAATCTCTTTAGAAAACTTTCTGTCTTGGAAAGTTGATTCTCTTTAAAATAAATAAAAAACAAAAGAAATTTCCAGAAAGTCTGACAGGAAAGTAGAGACATTCAGCTTTTAGGCATTAGTCCTTTGATTAGTGCAGTTGCTGAGGTGCAGTTGTAGGGGGACAGAGGAGGAAAGGGAATGAGGGAGAGTTTGATTATAGAGAGAAAACGTAAGGAAATGGGAAGGGACCAGTCGGTAAGTTCCAGGACAGTTCTAGACAGAATGTACTGGACTTGTTAGTCAGTGAACCCCAATGACACATGGCTTGTGCCCACACAGTGCCTGTCACATAGTCAGGACCAGTCAGGGGATGAATGGGAAATTCTACAGATTGGGAGAGTCCTGCAACGGTAAGAGGACACTGCCTCCCATCTCCAAGCAGCCTTTAAGATACAGTGAGAGACACGACAGTGTAGTAGGCTCATGAACTCTGAGACACCATCCCAGGATGGCTTATAAGCGGAAGCACTGGGGAGCTGCTTAACCACAAGGAGCTCTGCCTATGTATTCAAATCATAAGGTTGTTATGAGGTCTAAATGATGCAAAGTAAATAGAAGAAAGTAGTACATTGGGAGGCACGGTACAATTATATTTAAAATGTGCCTTTAGTTTGTTCATTTTATTTTTACAATATATACACTATTTGAAGTCGGGAGACGTTTGCGTGTATAACCATTTAAATGGCAATTTATTTTATAGACAGAAAAATTGAGCAAACAAGAAGCCTTTTGTCTCTACTGAGAATGAAACAAGCCGTGCTGGCGCTAGAGCAAGGAGGACGAAAGTTAGACAGATAGGAGCAGTTCTTTGTATGGACACTCTACAGCCTGGGGTAGGTGGCAATGAAGCCTAAAGCTTTCTTCCCTTATAGGGTGTTAGGGTTTAAACACCCTGAAGGCTTTTCATCTCAAGGCTTCTTGCAGGAAAGTCTTAGCTATTTTCCTAACAGCTGAATCTTGCCCTTAGTTCTTGCCGCCCCCTACCTTCGCTTTAACAAATTAGACTCACTTGTTTCCCAAAAAGCAACATCGTTTCCCCATTTAAGATTCCAGGCAAGTGAATGCTGAAGTTTTTGGCTCTCTACTGAGACTTTAGAAATATATAACAGTTTTGAAAAAGGATATGTTATGTTGGGGCCACTTTCCTTTCTTGAGTCAGGGACATGATCTCTCTGGTGAGCTGTCAAGAACGAAGGTCAAGTGCCAGTCCTTAAATTCCACACATTTCCTGAATCTCCGCAGTCAGAGACAGACAGGCAGACTCAGCGGCAGGCAGGCACCTGTCACGTCGACATCCCTGCATCCTTAAACAGGCAACTGAGAGCAATGTTAAAATTAGACTGCACTGGAGGCAGGTGGGGTTGAGGAAATTAGCTGAATGCTTCCTTGGTAATTGTCGGTGAGGCTGTGAAGGGTCTGTCGTACCTGAGAGAAGCTGATAACGAACAACTCGGGAAGCCAGAAATAAACAGCTGGCTCTTCTCTTTCTTTTGTCCCTGGGAGATGCCTTTGATGCCTGTGGATGTCTCTTTGTCCTTCCTTTATTCAGTCCTGTGGAAGGAAAGGTGAACACGGTTGTCTACTAACCATGGCACGGGGAAGTCCCCAACTGGGAAGAGATTACATGATATTTATGGATTGTCTGAGCTCTGTTGGGCTCTGAACTCAGTGGGAGCAACCAAATATGGGCCCTGACCCTCTGGGAGTGTAGTAATATGACAGGATAGGGACATAAATAACTATAATTAAGAGGCAAAAACCAAATCCTATGACAATAGAGGATGGCTCATTGGAGAAACTTGCTTGGGAGGGAGGGACGGGAAGAGGGAGGGGAAGATAGAGTGAGGTGCGGGTTAGAGAGATGGATAGGGATAGGGAGAGGGAGAGGGAGAAAACACATTCCTTCAGTAATGGCACTAATAGTAGAGGATCAAAACTGCTCGGGTTATTGAACAATAACACAGTGGTTTGTTTTAGACCTATCCTAGATTGCACAAAACTGAAACAAGGCAAAAGCAAGAAAGGGCACGAGGAATTTGCCCAGTAGGCATCTGTTACATGACTCTGGGTATACATGGCATTTAGAATTGGATTTGAGGTAGGATTCAATGGCAGCAGGGTGTGGATGGCTTGGGAGCAGTAGACATAAAATACAAGGAGAACAGAAATGGGCAGTGGTATGGGGCCAGACGCAAGCACATCTTATCTAAAGACTAAGTTGATGCTCCTGGCTTCTTGCTATGGGTCTCCCTAAAACTTATGTGTTAGAAATGCAATTCCCAATTCAATAATAGCAAGAAGTAGAACATTTGAGGGGTAAAAGGCTGTAAGAGGTCTGAGCTCGTGAATAAATTACTGCCATTATTGAAGAGTTGGGTTCCTGATGGGCTGAGCTCATCACACTCACCTTCCACCTCTCACCTTCCAGCAAGAGATAATACAGCAAGAAGGTCCTCACCAAATCCCCTGATCTTAAACTCCTGGTATTTAGACTGATGAGACACAGACACTGTGGTTCATTATCGCTTTCTCAACCTTAGGTACTCTGTTAGAGCCACACAAAATAGAACAAGACACTGTTTACTAGAAATTGAGGCCATGTACAGCAAGCAGTGACCCAGCTGCTCACAGAATGAAGTGTGCACCTCTTTGCCAGTTCCTTGAGCATTGCATGGCCCTCTGCAGCCTCTCTTCCATCTCCTCCCTCTGTGAGGGCTTTAGCAGTATTGTCCTCCCAGCATTCCCTGTTCTCATTATCTGCCATGACCTCCGTCCTCTGCTTCTGCCCCAGCCTCTATTCCCAACACACTTCTGACTTTCTGACTCCATCTCTCGATGCCCAGAGCAGGGCATATACCTGACAATCCTTGAGGACTAGGCCTGGAACTCCGACTCTGGAATTCTCAGTAGATCTGGGGATACAGGATGCATGAGTGTGTGCAGTGAGGAAGAGTGTGGAAACGGAGCCAGAAGCAGGGCTTCTCCTTCTCCTCTGCCCTGCTCCAAATAGATTGTTTATAATGTTGTACTGACAGGAACTGCTGCTCACCACTGCTGGGTTTCAGCAGAAGATAAAGTGACAGGAAGATTGTACCACATTCTCCAAAAAGGCCCCCCTGGGGAGGATGTTGAGAGAAGGTGATTGATTTGGTTAGATTGTGATGTGTTATTTAGGGAGAAGACAGGGGAGCTGGGAGCATGGAAGAGAGAGGAAGTGGAGGGAGAGAAAGCAGTCATCATGTGGCTGAGGACTCTGATGCTCTGGATCAGGACAGAAGGCAGAAACCTGGTGAGGCAGGGGGATCCTTCCTGTAGCAACTGTTCTGGAGGGTCCCCTGGAAGGGACCCTCTCAGCAGTTGCTGTAGTTTTCATGGCTTGGTTCCCTGGCTTCAGATAATGAGAATCAACTGCCTTGAAGAACAGCCAGCTGGGTCGTACCACAGGCCAGGCATGCGTGCATGGACCGGGCAGACAAGGTCCCCACAGAGGCAAGTCACAAGGTGAGCAGCAGGGAGCCAAGTGCTCACAGAAGCAAGGGCTAAGGGATGGTATATTGGTTAAGAATCCTCTCCTGCAATCAGAACGAATTTAGGGAGGGCTCCTGTCGTGGAGAGATACTCAATATGCTGCTCCAAAGGGAGAGGCAGGAGGACACAGGCTAATCTTCATCACTGTCACTGCTCTCTCTGAGTAGCACCAGGGTGGGAGTTTAAGGGGATTTCTTCTCTCATCACTCCACATTTTGGGAAAAATATCAGGAGAGAAGATGGCTTATAGAAAAATCTTATTCAGAGATGAGTTGGGGACAGCTTATGCCGCACCTTTTCCCATATGGCTCTGAATGAGGCCTTGCCTTCTGCCACCAGGGCCAAGACTCAGGTGCATGAGAAACAAAAGAAAATCACTAGCAGTTATACTGGAGGTTGGGGGTATTAGGGAACCCCTCTGTGGTACCTTTCAGAACCATTGGCCATGCCTGGCTGAAGCACCAAGTTGGAGAGATGGCAGAGGTCTCCTGTAGTGGTGAAGTTTCTCCCTGTGTCTCCCCCAAGTTCTTAAGTCTTCTTAAGAATGACGTTAGGATTCAGATCTCTCTGGTGAGAGAGGGTTCATGTCACTGTGCGAGGAGCCTTCATTTCTGCAGTCTTACCCCAGGTAATTATATCATTTTATAAAGGGACAAAAGCCATCCCTTTTAAAGACATTATACAAAGTTCCTATACTAAAAAGTTCCATTTCTTTTATTAATGTGAATAGTGTCCCCTAGAGTTTGGCAGTGCATGGTAGTGCACGATAGTTCCTGGTTGTCACAGGACCTTGTATAGACAGAATATTAAACAGGGCTTTTGAGTTCTTTTCTTTGTAGGATGTAATATATTCTCTCCTTTCTCATCTTCTTGAGAACCTTTAGGGGGGAAATTGCATTGCTTTTTCAAAGCTTTTGGAGTTAGATTTGTTTTCTTTTTAATGTGTTCCTGTATGCAGCAAGGCCTCAAGGCTGGATCAGTATAGCTGAGATTTATTTGAATGACTGTCATTTGGTTGCAGAGACAACAAACTTAGGGTGTGTACTCTAAAACTGATGTCAAGTCAGTTTCCCTGTCAGTCGTCAGCCTTTAAAGTCTGTGGTCCATCAAGAGAGCAGCACTTTTGAGTCTCTCCTCTATGATCTCCTACCAAGGTCTCAGTGTCAGAATCTTAATCACAGAGGATAAAAGTCTGGATGAGATCAGACTTGGGGGCTGACAGGGAACACTGTGTCAAAGCTAGGATGTCATTATAAGGTTTTCTGTCAACCCGGCACACGCTATCTTCTGAGGAGAGGGAGCCAAGATGGAAAAATGTATCAACCAAATTGGCCTGTCAGCAAGTCTGTGAGGCATGGCCTTGATTGGTGACTGAAGTAGGAGCGTCCAGGCCACTAGAGGTGGCGCCATACCTGGGCAGGTGGTCTTGGGTTGAATAAAAACGGCAAACTGAGCAAGCCGTGAGGGAAAATCAGCCAGCAGTCTTCCTCCATAGTCATGGTCTCTGCTTCAATTCCTGCCTTCAGGTTCCTGCCCTGCTTGAATTCCTGCCATGGGATTTCCTTGGTGACAGGCTGTAACAGATAAGCCAAATAAACTCTTTTCTCCCCCAAGTTACTTTTAGCAATAATTGTTATCACAGTAATAGAAAGCAAATTATGACGCAATGGTAGAGACCTTGAAATAAAGATGAAAATTAAGTGTGAGACCAGCAGCTTCACCACAGAAAAGGGGCGACTAAGAGTAGCCAAGCTGTTGGGCAGCCAGTGGCTCAAAGGCATCCTGGAGCTAGCTGTTGATACCTGTGGCTACTCTAGTATGGACCAGTGTGGGCTGGCTCCAATGAGGGAGGCTGTTCTGTTTCAGGAGAACAGCAGAGGGGAACAGCTATGTGTCTGTGGCTCCCTGACTCTTGCAGAGAGACCTGCTTCTCCCCAACAGTTCCTTGAAGTTTTGCTAGGGAGTGGACAGGACAGACTGGCTAAAGTTGAGAACCAGTTGAGAGGGAATAGGCCATTGTTCTCCAGCTCGGTCAGGAGCATTAGTTGTAGGCAGCTGAATTAAGCCATTGCTTCCGAGCCTGCAACCTTTCACCCTTGGTTCAAGTCTGCATGTGGCAAGGTAGAGAAAGGGGGCCAGCGCCATGCCCCTCGCCAGCTGGCTGAGCAGGATTATGGATACACGATAAATCCCAGGCCAAGTGCAGATTGTTTATGAGGCTCTCAGAAGCTGCGGTAATAATATCGTTTAGAAAACATTTATGCTCCCAAGATGAAGGCAGTCCCTCCCAACTCCTTTATTTATAAGGCATGCTGGGTAATTAAGTGGGAGCTGGGAAGGAAGGTGGCTGGAAGAAGATGGCCTCTAAATAATCCTGCCTGGTAAAGCCACCATCTGTTGTTGTGCAGTAAGAATAGCCCACATACGGTGGGATGGTTTATGAGTGGTGCAAGCATCAAGGGTATAGCAGAAAATTTTCAAGGAACACCAGTGGGCTGGCACAGATGTTGGCTGAGAGACTAGATGACGGGGACGTGTCCTTCTCTTGGAACCCGGCACTGTGCCTGGCATCTGGCAGTGGTCTGACTCATGAAGGTGATTTAACTCATCCAACCATTGGTTTAGATACAGCTTGGTAGATGCCGACACCTGCCAGAATCTGCACTCGGCGTCTGCTACTTCTTGACAATGAAGAAAACAGACAAAGCTACTACCTGCATGGACTCAGGCCACCGTTGAGGAGATAGAGGCCCGTCACTGACTGACCTAGTCTTGGTGTTCAGAATATGAACCACCAGCTTCTTAGTAGTCAATTAAGTTCCATAAGAATCTCTACTTTCTAAAAGAAAATGTTTTGAATTATCTCCCGACTACTAAAGGGCTCATCCCGTTCATCCTTCTGTGCTGTTAGGGATCCTAGAAGAAGTTTGCCACTAGGTCATATTTGCCATTGCTGTCCTCTGCTCTCAGGTAGTTAGGAGATACTTCATAAAGGTGTAAGGCCTTCCAAGCACCCTCCTCAGCAGTTCCCTTAGCTCTCACTAGTCGTCTTCCCGATGCTGACTCCAGTAGAAGGCAGAGGAACCAGGAAAGTCAGAACCACTTTTCACAGCTTCTGAGGTCTCTTCCTCGGGGCTTACCAGACCTTCTCAAGTTCTGAGGGGCTGGAGAGATAGCATGGTGGGTAAAATACTGGCTGTACAAGAATGAAGACCTGGGTTTAGATCCACAGGACCCATATAAAATTTGGATTGCTTCTTGCCTAAACCCTTGGCGCTGGGAGAAGAGACAGGAAGATCTCAGAGGCTCACCATCCAGCCAGTCTAGCTGAAATGAGTTCAGTGAGAGATTTTCTCGAGATATAAAAGGGTGGTAGAGAAAGACATCCTGACACCAAAATTTGGCCTCTACACACACCAACACAGGCAAGTGTGTCCACACATTCAAACACACACACACACACACACACACACACACACACACACACACCAATACAGGCAACTGCACACGCACACAAGCACACACGCCAACACAGGCAAATGTATCTATACATTCACACACATACACAGACATTGCACACATGCACTCGCATGCACTCCCACATGTGCACACATGCATGCACACATCCTCCTCCCCTACGAATCAAATTTAAAATATTTTTTAAAAATTAAATGAAATTCTGTCACTTGAAGGAGCCCTCTGGGAGAAAAAAGTACTGTATCTTGAGGACTCCTGTTAAACTCCCAGTGACCCCAGTTGTGACATGTGAATCCTTTGTAGCCATTTGCGTCCAGGATTTTCTCTGTGTCCCTCTCTCACCAGAGCTCCACAGAAACACGCTGCGCGGGTCTTCCCCTGGCACACAGGTTTCACACTGCCGTCTCCGCCTTTAGCAGCAGCACAAACTTGCTGAGTTTTCTCGATTGACCTCATGCAGCCACCTCCCCTTCTCCATTTCACCTCACCTGTCTGAGTGACCCTGTGCTTGTTTCTCCACCATAAGTCAGGATGGTTTCTTCCAATTGCTCTGCTCCATGTACTCCTGGTTAGATGCCCGGCTAGTTACATGGCTACTCTCAGTATTTCCCAAGGACTGAAGATGTGGTTCAGCAGTTAAGAGCACTTGCTGTTTTTGTGGAAAATGTGGGTTTGGTTTCCAGCACCTACATCAGGTGGCTCACTACCTGTAACTCCTGTTCTGGGGGACCCAACATCCTCCTTTGGTATCCGAGGACACAGGGAAGCCCATGGTACATATATACTCTGACTCACACACATGTGCATAAAGAAAGCCTCCCTAAATGCTTCCCACAGTTACTCGACCTTTGAAGGATCAGAAATTCTAAGATCTCAGTGTTCACTATTAAATCTTCGAGGATAGAATGAAGGACTCAAAGGAAGGGCCTGCTAAGCAGCAAACCGTTCCAGCCTGGGCTTCAGGGGCTGGGTCATGATCAGGATATGGTTTGAGTTTGTTCTCAAGGGTCCATGACTGGAGAGTTTTGTCACAGTGTGGCAATATCAAGACACAGTGGGACCTTTTAGAGGTTAGGACTAGTAAAGATAAATGAACCTTTGAAAAAACCAACCTTTTCTAAGAGTTAATACCATTCTCATGTGACCCCACGAGGTCTCATGAGAAGGGGCTATAATAAGGAAATGAGCCAGACCTCTCTGCTCATTCTTTCTTTCTCCTTCATCAGTATGTTGACTTCTCCCTCTCGTACATGCTTCTGCCATACTAGATGGCACCAGGGGAGCCCTCACTGTAGCCACAATGTATTAGTTATGTCCTTGAGCCTCCAGAACTGTGAAGCGGACAAACTATCTTCTGTACTTCTTATACAGCCTCAGGTATTTTGTCTTAGCTGTTGGATGTGTTTGAACATGTGGGGTGTGATGAGCAGGGAAAGAAACCAAGGCAGAGAATTTCAAAGTCAGTCTCTAGTTCTTAGCTCTTTCACAGGGTTGTGCATAAGTTCTCCATTTCATCATAATCATGACTCATGGACCTTGGCTAAAATTTATTAAGGACTATTAGAATGGTCACTATATTACCGGATTAGAGTTGGAAGAGACGAGAGGCCAAGGGTTTTGATCTAGACCACAACATCTGTGACTGGCTAAGTTAGACTGAGCCATCGGTGCCTCTCTCCTCTCTGCTTGTTTTCGTGCTGCTGTCCTTTGCGAGAGTGTCATTTCCAGGGAGTTGCTCACGTGCACACAGTGGTTCTGGGATTGAGCAGTGACGGTAACCTAGGCTTCATATACAGGCAACGCTCTGGCAGCATAGGCAGCAAGACTTTGCCAATGGGCATGATTTACCTAAGGGTGGGGAGGGGGACGTGCGATTAGTCAATGTCTCTATTCTCTGTGTAGCCATTTTCCTGTGTAGAGCCCTCAGTGAAGTATTTCCCTGAAACTAGTCAACCCTTGGGATTCTAAGCTGGCTCCCGGGCACTGATCCATCTTTCTAATAAACAGTTCAAGCATCAGCGATGTGTCCAGTTCAGTTTCAGGAATTGAAAACCAAACAGTGAAGAAGACAGATAGATGCCTGCAATCAGGAGCCTTTCAGTTTAATGAAGGGTTACACGGGTATAAATCAGTTACTATGCAGAGCAATGAGCTCTATGATATGAAAAGGTACAGAGAGTTCTGATAGGATGGCCATATGTGAGCTATCTAAAACAAGATACTTAGGAAAATGAATGGGAGTATTATTCATGACTAAATTGGGACAACAGTTGTCAGATATAGCCATGTTGAGCAAATTGGAATATCTGGTCACCCTGGCTGTGAAAATAAAGAGGAATTTTTGAAGAAGGAGATTGGAGAGGAGGCTGAAGGAAAACTTCCTAGATTAGAGAACCAACAATCTCATTTGCAATGACTTTCCTACAGTGAGGATTCCCGTGATTCATACAGATAACTGTGTGTGTAGGAGATTCGGATTCTAACCTTATCCGCCCTATCCACTGGGCATGACAAAGACCAACTAATCTTAGTCTATGGGGCACTACCCCCTTTTACTACAAGGTATCCCCATGCTCATGTCAGACAACCCCTCACCCGGCTCTCCCCACCTCCACACTTTGGGAAGTCAAACACTTTTCAGTAAGTTCCAGGCTAAAACTCCCATGGCAGGATCAGTTCCCGGCCCTCCAGGAGAATTAGGAGTCTCTCCTTTCTCCAGAAGCAACAGTGGTGAGAACAAAGCTTCTTTCCAGGTCCCAGACAATGCAATTCATCTGCCTGCTCAGTGATGTTTTAGCCCCTGGCTGAATCAATACTTTCTGGTAGGTTTTTTTTCTTAAGGTCACTTGTCACATCTTTTCCCCTCTGTTTTCTTGTCTACTCTTTTGTCCCCAAGGTATGTCACAGATGTTTTCTCACTGTTGTTATAGCCCCTGTCGCTCATGGCCTGACACATTGCTACATCAGCATTCTCCAGTCCCACACTTTGTCCACAAGAAGACATCCTCAGTAGCAAGAAACGAAGAAAAGTAGCCTATGGGTGGAGGTAGTGAGAGAGGGTCTTTTCACTATGATGCTCTGCTAGGCTGTAAATACTATTTTTGATCAATTAAGTAATCAAGGAGCATATGCCTATGCAGTGGTTCCCACAGCTACAAGGTAATGAAGAACCCAGGTGAGAATCCTCCCAATGCTACAATTGTGCAGTTCATGCAACAGGCAAGCTCTTACTTTGACTGTCAGTTGGCCTGGTGTAGAACAGCATTGCCTCCTCCAACCAGAACCCTTTAATCTGGGAGTCCCAGGAGGTCACTGAGAACATTTATTCGGGTAAAAGTCAGAAATAAGCAACTCTAAGTGCTTCATTCACACCAGACCAAATTCTGACTCCATTTGTGTGTGTAGTTGACCTTACTTTGTTGGTGGAAAGTTACTGCACTTCCTGATAACTTTCTTCATGTGACTGAAATGCAAGGATTTTAAATCAAAGTTGTGTATTTGTGGTATGTAATTTCCTTTTTAATCCAAGCACTCTAGGCAGAACACAGGTTTATGTTGTAGGGGAGCTGGGATGGGAGGGGGAGGGGACCTCCTCAAAGGAGGTGAAGAGAGAAGCTGTAGAGCAAAGGGCTTTTGAATAAAGTGGGAAATCCTTGAATACATCATCAAACTCCAAAGGTAGACAGTGTTCTAGGCCACACCTTAGAGATCAGAAAAATCCCTCCCATGACCAATGAAGATAGTCTGTCTGTCTGGCTTTTCTTTCTGCTTGCTTTCTTTCATGATCTCTTTTTCTCTCTTTAATGACAAGATAAGGCTAATCTTGCTGTGTGATGTTTTTATTCGAAGGTTCTTTACAATAAAAATCTTCATTTTAAAAATAGAAATACCCTTCGTCTTTTAAAAAAAAAATAAAAGTAAGGTCTCACCCTGTAGCCCAAACTGGCCTGCAACTCATTGTAACACGAGCTGGTCTCAAACTCATAGCAATTCTCCTGCCTCAGCTTCCTGAGTGCTGGAATGACAGGCATGAGCCACCATATCAAACTCCAATAAAGGCATCCTAAGCAAAGGGGTTTTTCACAGGGGCTTCTTCATTTGGACCAGGCATTTGTGAGGAGCCTCTGGTGTTGGAGGGCTGTGCACTGACAATCGGGAGGGGAAATGGCAGGTGAAGGAGGAAGGGAGCGTGATGGGTGGAGCTTGTTTGGTATGCTCAGCTACCACATATACTCTTAATGTGGAGCAGCTGCTGGTTGACAATGGGTAAACAGCACCGTCTGCTCTCAGCCCCGAGTCTACATTCGGCCTTCTTGGTGGGGGCCAGTTCAGGGTGCAACAGACCCACGATCAGAACTGAGTAAAAGAAAAGAACTCTAGATTGGGGACTACCCTGGCCTCATCTACCGCTTCACTCAACGCCCAGCCAGACATCAGAATATTCTGCAGAACAGGCTACATTGTAGCTCGGTGTCTGGAATTCATCCTCAGGCATGAGCTTAGTTCTCCAGCAATCCTTTTAGATGTCTGGGTAAAATGCCATTTACAAATTAAATAGAAATAGACCCTCCCTCCTCAGCTGGTTATGTCTATCTCTTATTACACTCACCCAAAGTGTAGGTACCCAAACAGGCAAAATCCCCACGAGGATTCACCTGTGCAAACATACTTCCCTTGTTGATGACAAATGCGTGCTACCTTGGATTTTGTGGCAAAGGCTCTGGTGTTTTGTAAATGGTCACCATGATGCAGGGCTAAGATGAAGGACAACTGGAAGTGTTGTGGCAGGCACAGAGCGGAAAGATCAGCAAGAGCCTGCCCTTCTGCGGCTGATGTCCCCACCTGGCAAAGAGATGGAGTGGGAACAGGCTGATGGCCTCTCAACCAACATTTGTGTCAAACTCTGAGATCAAATAGGGTGACTGTGCCCTGAACTATGAAGGATTTGAAACCATCCCTACCATCATGTCTGCCTTATTACCCAGCCATGTATTTTCTGGAGAAGGGTTGATGGCTTTAGTTTATGAGAACCAATTAACGCACGACACATTCCAGGAATCCCATTCTTATTATTCTGTCTTACTATTCTTTACCCTTCTCTCCTTCACACACACACACACACACACACACACACACACACACACACACACACACACACACACACACACACATACCACATGCACCCCAAATATTCTTTTCATAACAATTGGAACATCATAGGCTAGACAAATGGGTCTACATGAAGCGGATACATAGCAAAAGTGTGCAGTGGGGGTTCCCCAGACTTTTTGGGTCATCTATAGCATGTCACAACTAAAGAAAGCTTGGAGATGGTCTAGATGGTTAGTCTTTTATAGCAGAGGAAACTGAGACCCAAAGACAGCAGTAAGCTGGAAGTGTCCTTCTATGACCTTCTCAAAACTATACCAAAGACGATTTCACCTACATCTTTCAGTTCCATCAGGAAAGTGCACTCAGACGGCATCCTTTGAACCCACTTTCTTCTCATGCCCAAGGAAGACCACCACATCCATCCCCATGGTTATTCTAAGCCAGGGCTCCCTCATAGAACAGGGGGAGAATGGGAATAGAGACACACCAGATCTCCTAGCTCTGCCTATGGTCTCTTGAGAATCATCTGGGGCTCACATTGCTGAGAACGGAAATCTCGAACGCTGCTGTGAACCCCAGAAACAGCTGGGGAAAGCAAGGCTGAAACCAAGGCTTCTTCTCCGGCCCTTCCTTGGTCCTGCCGCTCCAGCCCCCTGCTTCTTGGTCAACTGCAACCTCGAGCACTGCTGACTCTCATTCTACCCACATGGCGCTGACCCAGAGCCACAGTTCCAGGCCACAGCAGTTGTTGAGGGGCAAGGCGGGACTACGGAGTACTGAAGTACGTGACCAGGCAGTCCTGAACGCACAGACACAGAGCTCTGGTCCAGCTTTCCCTCCCTTCTGCTTAACATAAACCCAAGCCAGGAGAGGAAAGCCACAGTGAGGTCACTGCATTCCTGACTGATACAGAAAGGCTTTGTCCAAGGCTGCCAGGCCTCTGGCTCCAGCTGACTCAGGCTGCCAGGCGCAGGCTGCACATTCCCCCTCCACTGACAAATGAGCAGCTCAGGATCTCAGGACTCGGTCATGGAAGAGTGAACTTGCAGACTCACAAGGCCATATAGATATAGGTGCACACATGCGCACACACACACACACACACACATACACTCACACATGTGTGCATGCACAATGCACACAGACACACAGATACATGTACATAGAAATGTGCATACATATTCAGAGAGACAGACATAAACAAATACATACAGACACACTTTCAAAAACGTGCACATGTAGAGATACATTCATACACATATAGAAACATGCATACAAGCATATATAGACATATACCAACCAAGCATAGACAAAGAGTTACAGATATGCACAGATACGCACACAGACAGACATAGGAGCAGACACCAGAGACTAAGCACATCTGGCTATTTCCAGAAGGAAAAGACTTCAAAGGATGTTTGCATCCACTACCAGGAGCAGAGTCCTGGGATCTTAACATGCCTGGTGCTCCACACTTTTCATCTCAGTAAAAGAACACCAAGACCTACCTGGAGAAACAGCTGGAGACTGGAGTAAAATATAGAATCCCTTGCTAGTATCTGCATCAATACATTACAGTACATGCCAGTATTCCTAGTTAAAACATCTTCCCTGTATTTAATCACCCTCTTTTTTTTTCTGACAATATTGTTCCTATCAAACAAGTTTGGAAATGTAGTAAGAGAGAAATTAAGCTTACCATGCAGCCAGGACTGTAGTTTAGAACTCAGTGTTGTGTAGTGTAGCCGGAGGGAGGAGGTCGCCTGTAAACGTCAGAGGAGACACTGTTAGAAAGAGACACGGAGCACACAGGCAGGGTTCAGTCGCTGGATGGGGCCCAGACCTAGTCTTTCCTTCTGGCTTGAGTTGACTTCTACTTCTGGCAACTAATTACCTGGGAAAACGCTGCCACTCTTGCAATCATGATTATATACAGACAAAGGTTGAATATATCTTTGAGATCTGCATCCCCAAGCTTCTTAAGAATTTGGCCTTGTGTCTGTTTTTAAATCATAATGTTGCGCTTGGCCTCAGAGCAATTGGTAAAACTTAGCCGCTGCTATTAGTGTGAGGAATAAGGTCATGCCGCAAGGACAGAGACACCCACCTAATGCTCCTCTCCACCTGATGTCTGCTTTGACATGCACCTGGCCGTGACAAACCACACGCTCCTTGGGAGTGCTGTCATTTGCCTTGGACAAGTAATCTTTCTGAGCTTTAGGGATGTTTAATCAGTGTGACCAGTGTGTACGGTGGCATGTAAGGCACTGGCCACAAAGCTCAGTCCTGGGAGGGGACACCTATTAGCATTGAGTTGTCACTGTGATTGGCACCCACCAAACTTCCCACAGGCATGGCCGTAAGTTTTTTGATCCCTGCCATTCCCACACAGAAGGAAAAGAGCTCTGGGGAAGAAAAGGAATATGGGCCAGTAGAGATCTAGCAGCCTTCAGAAGCTCTAAGTAAACGATCAACAACCACCACCCTTCCTCGGGCTTTGGAGAGATATATGTTGCTTAATCAACATTTTACTAGGTGCTCTAGAAAGAGATACACAGAAATCACTGTTAGAAGCAATGCCCACCCCCACCACTCTCCAAACCTTATGATGAATGTTTTTATAGAGCAACGCAAGTGTGGTATAAGTCAACCATCTCCATCAACTAAGGGTTCTGGGGAAAGAACTAAGCTCATCACATCTTAAGCCAAAATTGGAGGAACAAAAAGAGTTTCTAGAAACAGGAAGGAAGTGAGGGGAAGAAACAAGACTTTAGAGCAGTGGTTCTCAACCTTCCTAACGCTGTGACATTTTAATACAGTTCCTCATGTTGTAATAGCCCCAACGAGAAAATTATTTCCATTGCTACTTCACAACTGTAATTTTACTATTCTTATAAATCATAATATAAATACCTGTGTTTTCCAATGGTCTTAGGCAACCCCTGTGAAAGGGTTATTCCACTCCCAAAGGCATTGCTACTCACAGATTAAGAACCACTGATTTTGAGCCTGTGGTATTCCGGTGGTGTCAAGGATTTACTCATGAGTAGATATGCTTGTGCAATCAAAGTCTCAAGCCATTGAGGGCACAGGTGTGTAGGCCTGGTGGTAGAGGGTCTCCAGGCAGCAAAGGATGGTCGGTGTCATTTGTACAGAAATATTCTAATGTAGGAGCTTTAATTGGCTTCACTTTGGAAATTCCAGGGAGCTTAGAAACATCATGACATATGTGTGGTTTTCTGCAGAGTCTGGTCTCCTTGGTATAGCCCAGGAATGAAGGTTTCTTGCAGCTGCCATGATTCTGACTCAGGGAACTACTTCCCTACAAGGTAAAGGTAAAGGAATAAGAACAGGCAGCCTACAAGCTTCTGCTCTGTCAATGTAACTGATCTGGAGGTGTGAAGGCAAGGGTGAAGGAGATGGTGCCCCAAGTGACCTGTCCTCACATTTTCCCTACCATCTGAATCCAGCCTTAAGGAGGAGCTGAGCTTAGACATCCTTCCAGTGCCTTTTCTCCTGTTGCCTCAATGCCAGTGCCCCCGCCCTCAGTACCATGCATTCAGTAGCAGAAGGAAGCAATAGTGCTTCAGCCTGATAGACCATCTATTGTGAGAAAAGGGAGGTCAGGCCTTGCTGAGTGGGCGGGACTGGCCTCTGCTGGCTATCTAGACAAAGGGGCTGTTGGGAACTGAAAAATTCTGATTATAATTTGAACTCATTCATACTATTCACATCAACCAATATCTTGGCATATGGCAAGGGAGGGCAGAGGGATACAAGAAGCAGGACAGAGTCTCAAATGGCTTCAAGCTCAAGGGAGCTCTGGGAACTTCTCTGACACTAATTCATCTGCAATTTTAATGACCATGCATGGGTATTCTCGGTCTACATCTCAATTCTGGTTCACTTATCCTCAGTCAGCTGTGTGAGGTACTGTGTGCTTCCAAAACACAAGAGAAGTACAGGTAGGCACCGCTGGCTGCACTAGTGGAGGCCTCCCTTGAGGTGGCTGATAGGTTCATTCTTCTCAGACTACCACCCACATGCTGAATACACTTAAACCTCTAACCATTTTCTACAACATAATCCTGCCACACACTCATGAGCAGAGTTGATAGGATAACAGTTCTTGACCCTAACGGTCCAGCCAGAGGCATTCCCCCAAGAACTAGTCATGCAGGGATTTCACTCCTTCCATGTGGCTGGATGGGTAACTTGGCTACAGGGAGGACCATGAAACAGAGGAACAGAGGAAGGAGGCTTCTCATGGGCTAATCAGTAACAAATATCTCCTCTGGCACCAGTGTCTACTTGAGGTCCCAATACACCCTTATCCTCAGGTTCTACCATACATTTGTATAACTTCAGAATCACAAATTATCCTTAAAAGAATGTGAGCTGCCTTGAGTTTATTTCTGTTATATGGGACCTGGCAATGACAAAAATATTTACATAGAGTTGACTTTTGTGGGACACTTTTTTCTAAATTCTCTTTATCTATTTAACTAATTCAATTTGGGGGTAAGGGTGGTGAGACAGGGTTTCCTGATGTAGCCCTGACTGTCTTGAAACTCACTCCACAGACTAGGATAACCTTGAACTTGAAGATCCACCTGCCTCTGCCTCCTGAGTATTAGGTGTGGCACCCTTCCGTGTAGGTACCATTATGACCTCTAATTTATAGACAGAGGAATGAGGGCATAGAAGACTGAAATAAGTAAAATATATAAGTCCAATAATGCAAAGCTATATGGCTCCATAATTCATATTGAGATTCTACTTATAAGTTACTTAGGAAAGTTTCATCAAGGGACAAGTTGCTTAGTTTATAGTTTATAGCAACATCACCTATGGAACAGAATGTCCAAAGGACCACAGTTTGGAAAAGGGTGAGGGAAGTTAGAGTGATCAGGAAGGTTTCTGGAGGGCAGAAGAGGCAGAGCTATCTCTGGGGAGTCAGACAAGGATGGAAAGCATTCATAAACAGATTGTGTGGGAAGTCCTTCAGTATATGTGCTGCTTTTATTGGTTAATGAATAAAGAACCTGTTTTGGGCCTATGCAGGGCAGAATAGAGGTAGGCAGGGAAAACTAAACTGAATGCTGGGAGAAAGAAGCGATGCCATGTAGCTGCTGCTGGGAACAGACGAGCTAGAACCTTGCCAGTAAGCCACAGCCACATAGCTATACATAGATTAATAGAAATGTGTTAAATTAAGATGTAAGAGCTAGCCAATAAGAAGCTAGCACTAATAGGTCAAGCAGTAATTTAATGAATACAGTTTTTGTGTGGTTATTTTGAGTCTGGGCAGCCAGGACTCCTACTACGGACAGAAGGCAAATGGCTAACAATATGGAGGCAAAAGTGATCCAGGATGGGTGAGACTGATTCTCACAGAGGGTGTGAGGTGGTCCTGAGACCCAGACAGAGGAGGTCGGGCATGATGGAATTCTGGGTGGTTTGAGTCGAAGAAGGCTTTGATACCCAAGGCATTTGGGAACATCTTTTAGTGCCAGCAGAGGGGAAGAAGGTGGGGAGCCCTGTGGGAAAGAGGCTGAGGCTTGAATAGGGCAGTAGGAAATGGAATGGACTTTTATGCCTGTTTTGAGGTTCCTTTCAGAATGCTTTGGTTTTTCCACAGGGATTCAAAGACCATACTTCATTTTCTTCTTTCCTTTCCCTTCAAGGGCCTGCTGCTGGAGGGTAGGAAAATGACAGCCTGGTAGCCTTCAGGTAGTGTCATAGATGGAGTTCACTGAGAGCACAGGCCTTGTCTGAGGTCCTTAGAGAAGAGACCCACAGACTTCAACCCCAGGCCAACAAACCTGCCCACCGATTCTGAAACACAGCCCAGGTTTCACAGCTGTATCCCCAACCTGGTTTCAGAAAAGTAAATACTCATTGTCGAGACAGACAGGCAGGAACAAAAGCTCCATGATGCTTCAAACCTTTTTCTGGGATTTTTGCATAATGTGAAGCCTTCACCGGCTCAGGAGACAAGCAGTGGGGGGGGGGAAGGGCGAAGAGCTCCATGACTGAGCCTCAAGGATTAAAGTAAAAAATGGATTTCAATAAAACGTGATATAAAAACAAGAAATAACTGTAAATGGAATTGAAAGCAAATGGCATAAAACTCCAGCACAGGGTTTCTCATTGCAATTCTGGAAACTTTGCTCCTCACAGCTGCACAGCCATCAGTATTCAGGGTTCTTTTTCTTTCCACGCCCATGAATTTGTCACTTGTGGTGACGTATGGAAGCTCTCTGGTTTCACACAGCTTTTGCTGTCCTTGCAAACCTCAGGCTACTGAGGCTGAGCAAGGGTCCAACTCTCTTCAGGAAACAAGGAGTGATCAAAGGGAAGGTTAGGCCCAGTGATGCAAGGAACCCTCTTCTTCTCTTGCCCACAGCTTCCTAGCCCATCTAGATGAGCCCAAGAACCCTTTAGAAGGCCCCTGACAAGGAGTTTCATAATAACCCATTAGCAAAACAGAAGCCATGGATCCAGTGGGGAGAGGGTTCCTGAGAGGAAGGAGTTGATGAAGTTGTATCATCATCACCTCAGACAAGACTTGTGCTCTCAGTGAACTCCATCCATGACATTACCTGAAGGTTACCAGGCTGTCATTGTCCTACCCTCCAGCAGCAGGCCCTTGAAGGGAAAGAAAGTCAGAGAAGTACAAGGACAGGTGGGGATATGTCCCTAAATGATGGAAAACTCACAACACTGAATTGAACAGAACAAGGGTCTTCTCCAGTCAGGATGAGTTTTGCAGTGGGAACCCCAAAACAGGAAGCTCTGGCCCCTATCCTAAGACAATCCTCCAGTCCAAATTGGATGTCTTTATCTTCTAGAACATTCTAGCCTTTGCTTTCTGGGAAGTCAGCCAGGCCCTACCAGGTCTGCCAGCTGCCTTTCATTCTATCAGACCTGAGGGAGGCAAGAGTCAGTGACCTGTTAAGTTTCCTCCTCTCTGGGTCTGGGTCACTGCACCCCAAAGTAGCTAGTATAAAACGTTGTTTCTTGATTCATGATATTCACAGTAGAAAAAGCCCTGTTTGTGGGAGGGTGCCCATATATCATCTTCCCATTTCTCAACTTAGGCCTGACAAGTGGACATTGTCATTCGTCTTTACATCTGAGGAAACTGAGGCTCAGTTTAGGGGAGACTGTACTGAAAGTAGACTCGATGGTGACAAGTGTGGACTGAGTGCATGAAGCTGACATCTTCAGTTTCCTCTCTTCTTCTAGCAGCAACTTTTTGAGCAAACAATTTAGCCCTGTCTGTGAGACATAGCAAGCCGGCCCCACAAGTAACACTGTATGTCATGAGCATTTCATTGTTGGCAGCCGGTGATGGTGGCTGTTACTTTTGCCCCTGATCCTAAAGTGGAATGTAAACTGAACCCTCTATTTTCAGGGTCTGTGAGCTTTTTGTGGAGTTATGATCTTCTAATATGGGCGACTCTGACATGATGAGAATAGCCATTTATTGAGTATCAACACTATGGTGGGCATTGGGCTGGCACTTTACAAATGATGTCATTCCTACCTCCTCAACAGCCATAGAATAGCTGCTACTGTTCTCTTTACTTCTAGCCTTAGAAATTGAGTGTTACGGAATATTATCTGGCTCTAGATAGTAAGTACAGAAAACTGGGATCTTTCCATGATCTAGTATCAAGATCAAACTGTGGGCTTCTGTCCCAGCTACTACCCAGCTTATACCCTCTGTACCCAGCACCCCACTATGTTCTAGATAGGCTCTGAAGTCATTGAGGGTTACATAAGAGATGGGGTGCTCCTGAGTATCTGGGAAGCCAAGCCAAGATGTCTTGATTCTGACGATTTTGAAGGAACATGGCCTATTTTCAAAGCCCACTTGCTTCTTGGTGTGTTCCAGATACTTAGACGATAGGAATGCTTGAGAAGGTGCTGTCCTTCAGAACCTGGCATAGGAAGACTTTCCTCTACCAAGCAGGTGTATGTGGGTAGATTGATGGGGGACTAATGATCATGTCTCCAAACCCTGGTAGGTATCCATTTGTAAAAGAAGAAAGCAGATTACAGGCTAAATGTTCAGTCTGGAGTACAAAGACAAGGGCCAGACAGTGCAGGGAAAGGAGATCCCAGAGATTGAGTGGGGACCCACTCCATCACAGCATTTCCCAAGTGAATAGCCTTGGGGGGTCACAGTATTAGTGTTGGTATCAGAACATGAAAGGAAGTGCTCACTTACTCAACAGGGCTACTCCAAACAGGAGAGTCTCTGTCTGTTATGCATTCTGTCCTTGTAGTAATTCAGTGAAGACAGTGGCTACCAAGTGCCCTTAGGGTAACAATGCACCTCCAGGGAGGCCAGGATTCTCTGAGCTAACCAAGGTGTGGCTTCTACCAGGGCCTGCAAGGCTCCAGGTTTAGCATGGATAGTCAGGCTTGGAAGTGAAAGTCTGCTCTGTGTCAGAAGTGCATTTGAAGTCTCTGCTTTCATTTCCTGCTTGCTTCCCCAACCAGAAGTGACAGGGAGGGATAAAATGCAATTTATTCACCAGTACAAGAGGCTCATTTCCAAACACAATAGCTGTGTCAGGCAGCAGGACGTCATCAGGAAAGACAAACGGGGGGGGGGGGGAGAAGAAAGAAGATTCAGTGGAAAAGCAAGGCATGGTGTGTGTGAAGGGCAAGGGACTGGGGAGTGTTGGTGAGTGTGACCAGCTAGGAAGGCCCTGATTACTGAACTATGGGAGGAGTCAAGTTCCTGAAAAAACTGTACTCAGGGCCTGTTTGGGAATAGAAAATGGCTACCCCCGTGGATGGCTCTGGTATATTAGAAACACAACTATGTTAGAAATAAGGTCATAGGCATTGGGCCAAGGATTCAGACGTAAGGCAAAGGATAGAGACTCCCTCAGCAACTTCATCTGCTCCAAACAGTCCCTTTTCATATCCCAACTAGGGAGCAGGAGAGGCTGGGTTGCAGGTCTTTTGGCATTTTCAAGCAATTCCCTTGATGCTGGGAGAATTTTCTGCAGACACTTTTAGGGTATCAGAGAGCCATCACTTCCCCTTTCTGAGCCTTTACGCTCCTCTGCAAAAAAAAAAAAAGAAGAAGAATATGGAGGAGGAGGAAGAAGAGGAGGAGGAAGAGGAGGAGGAGGAGGAAGAGGAAGAGAAGAGAAGGAAAAGAAGAAGAAGGAGAAGAAGAAGCAGGATATACCTACTGCAACCTGTTAGGTTAGGATAACATATGGAAAATTCTATCATGGCACTTAACATTCAAAAGGTATTCAAAACAAACAAACAAACAAAAAACCTCAAAAAACCAAAAGCCAAACAATACTTCACTTTTCCTAGAAGATGCAACACTAGCATGTTCTCCAGGAAAAATTTGAATTCTCTCTACTGATCTTCATGTTGGCTTATAGAAGAAGCTCTCCCTGCTCCTCCTGTTGCACCTCAGGCATGACAGCATCCACATTCCCCTCACATCACCCAACAGGAGTATGTTAACTGAATTCACATTTGGACCAAATCCCACATGAAAATGAACATTGATCCAGAACCAAGCATCACCATCATAAAATGAACATCTGGAATTCAGGGATAAATCTGTAATGTTAGTGGCAATGATCAGACTTCCTTCTGCATCACTAAGGGCTTTGGTTGTTAAGTTTCAAAAGTTCGGCATTGTCATTCAGCAGCAAAGAGCTGTCAGCTGCTGTCACAGCCCCTGCACTGCTGATAAATGCTCATTTTCAACTGGTGTGAATGGGAAAGCAGAATATTTAAATAAGGGTGTGCCTCATTTGCTCCCAGTGCCTTTTTCCTTTCATGTTCATATTTTTTATTATGTCTTGACAGAAAATAGTTTATCATAGATATTGTTACTTATGATAGTTGAGGGTTTTTTTTCTTCACTTGAATTCCTGAGATTGACATATTTCTCTTAATTCAAACTTAAAACTCCAAATATTTGTAAATGGGAAGGAGGGGCTCCTGGTCTAAATGAAATTTTAAAATGAGACACTAGCCACAGATTTTAGGTCAGTTTGTCTAAATTTTAAAACAGAAAATAATTCTACCAATCTAATCTCTATATTCAGCTTGTATTGATGTTGAAACATTTATAAATATTTCTTCATTAAAGACAGATAGAAGCATCTTCCTAAACTTATTTAAACAATGTATGTTTGATTCCTTTTACATTTAACTCCTCAAAGGATTACAATCATGTTTTTCAACCTAAAAGTAACAACTTTCACAATGGTTGTGAACTGTTGCAACATTTAGCCTTGCAGTTATAAATGCATATTCCTGTACTGATTGACAACATTTCAGCATAGAAATAACATAGGAGAAATGTCATTACAATTTTCATAAATGTGATTGCCTCCATATTTACATTTCAAATGGAATGTTTAGATGAAAACAAGTATTGATGCATTTGCTGCTTATATTACCAGTGTTAGAATGCTGGATTTATATATTAGCATCTTATACAGTCACAATAGCTCTACAAAAACTTCAGAATGAGATTGATATGGGCATTGAACTCCATGCCTGCTCATTACTGGTGGATTTGGGCCAGAGTCAAGGTCAGTGTCAGGTAATACCCAAAGTAATATATCATGCTTATATGGCATCAGGGAAACTGGCTTCCATTGACTCTGCACAGTTCATTGTCTTCTTAGCCTCTACAGTCATGATCTGTCTTGAACCAGAGTTTCTTCTAACTGCCTTCAAACAATATGTTGTCACCCCATCTTCTATACTCCTCCACAGCCTGTTCATCATTATTCATTTCATAGGCAGTATCCTGGACCAGTGTAACTTCTGCTGTGGCATTCATTTTCCTGTTTTTCTGTAGCATAACCTCTAGCACTGAACACCTTTGATATCCACTACGTAAATAGTTATTTTCAGGGAAATAAGAGCTAGAAGGACATCAGAGAAGAATAAAAAGTGTACACCAAAGATCGTGAGAGTGTTTATAACCCACCTAATGGCAAAGGCACACAGAAAGACTTGTTGAGACGTTTTCTTTGACTGACAGTCCATGACAACTTTGGGATAATGTGTGTGTGTGTCTGTGTGTGTGTGTGTATTCCAAAAAAAGTTGACATTAAACAAACAATAAATTTGCAGTGACTATCTGTTTTCAAATGTCTTTATCTCCATCAGACTGAAGTTAAACTCTATCTCATTTTGTATTACTACTGGTGATTGAACCTAGGACTTTGTATATGCTAAGCAAGTGCTCTACCACTGAGTTACATCCACAGATCCTTTGTCCAACTCTTAAAGTAGAACCTGCTATGTTTCAGGAGGCTCATAAACATGAGAAGAATGAAGGAGTGAAGGGTTATCAAAATGAACATTCCCCATGTACCATGCCTCTAGGGATGGAAAACCTGATCCAGTAAGTGTCAGTATCATGCTGCTGCTTCAAAGCCAAAGTGATGTTTAGATGTAAAGTGAAATTTTAATTAGCCTTCTGGGCACTGGATACAATTCTGGCCTAGAATCAACCCTTCATTTATCTGGTCAATGGAGCAGGGGCTCTGTGGATCTTAGTTACTGTGGTAGGACTGTGGCTGGATACAGAGGGAGGACACAGTCTTCATGTGAATCAGAGAGCAGGGAATGTTACATCAGCCTTTTCCTGAACTGGTCCTGATTCTATTTTCAATTGCTCAACCTAAGTCTATAATGCCACATGACATAAGGCACAATAGTCTCTCCCTGCTCACTACACACTGGGATGGTCAGATCCTAAATCTCCAGTATCATGTAGGTGTTGCATACTATGGTTAGCATGTGAGGCCACAGAGGCCAGTAGTCCCTGTCCCACTCCATGAGTTCACAGTGAGTGGGCATAAATGTATGACTCTCTCTCTTTTTCTTTCTTCATGCTTCCCACCACTCCTGGATTATTCTGTATCTCTCACAGTTGACCACTCTACTGGACTTTTCTATATTTAACTCTCTAAGCCTCATTAACTACAAAATCTCTAACTTTACCACCAGATTGATTCACCAGAGTTATTTTTCAGCTACAGTTATTCTTCCTTTTGAATATTAATTTCCTTTAACACTTGTCCTATTAATCACTTTAACAATGAAATTAAGACAATTATTTTAATGAGGTAATGGGTAATAAAGAGCAAATGATACATATTTATTACATGGTAGGCCAGAACATCTTGATAAAAGCCAGCCTTGCCAATAATATATTAGGTACTCCAGGAGAGTCAGGTTGTGGACTGTTTTGTTTCACTGATTTAAATATGCCTGATCTGTCAGTGCAGCTACATTTATGCTTTCAGGCCCCATAAAGTGGAGTGCCAATCACTGAGAGTGATGGGTTGTTATTTTTTCTCTGAAACCCAGGAGTAGCATTTAGTGACTGATGCCTTGGATACCATCTTATCCCTTTCCTTTCCCTTATATACTATCTTTTTTCTTCACCATCTTGTTTCTCTTCATCTTCTTCTGTGTCCACAGATTCCGGTTTTCTTCCTTCCCTCCCATTTATTCTTGTCGACTCGATTTTCATCCTCACTAGCAAGAGAGGCCGTGTCATGGGCTCTACATAGAGAACAGGAAGCTCACAGCAAATCACACACAGTGGATCTGACTAGAGGACAAAGAAATCAGATTCCATTTTATATTTGTAAACTTCAGTCACCAGTGACCAAAGCCAAGAGCGTCTCTCACTCTCATTTTATTCAATCCTCTAAAATCAACCCTTTCCATGAGGTGGGAGCTGTGTAAAAATTCTTGTGACTGGAAAGTCTTAACTCAAGAGTGGAAACAGTTTCTGTAATTCTCTTCTTAGACAAAGGTCAAAAACGTTGGTCAGCAATCCAAGTAATATTTGTATGCCCATGTACAAAAGCAAAGAAGCGGAAATAGCCCAAGATTCATCAACATGGAGAAACAAAACGCTGTATACACATACAATGGACTTTTATTCATGACTTTCCAATACATACTACCACAAAGAATTCTGAAAGAATTATTCTCAGTAAAATTGTCATTGAATGATCTTATTTAATGAGGTACCTAGAACAGGTCAATTTGAAGACATATAATATCAAAAATAGAACATTGAAATATTATTTCTATATTCTATATATATATATGAGAGAGAGAAAATAAAAATTGCAGAATGTAGGAAAAGCAATGGGGTGTGTTTTTCATAAGAAATCCAAGAATTTGTTCATTGCTGACTATATTTCTTTTTATTTTCTAAAAGCATTAGAGTTTTTCATCTTATGTGTGAGCTTTTCTTTGGGTTTTTATTGCCATTAAGAGACACCATGACCATGGCAACTTTTATAAGGGAAAACATTTAACTGAAACTAGATTACAGTTTTAGAAGTTTAGTCCATTATCATCATGGTGGGTGGTAGGCAGGCAGACATGGTGCTGGAGAAGGAACTGAGAGTTCTATGTCTTGATCTGCAGGCAGCAGAAGCAGTTACATTTCACACTGAGCATAGTTTGGGCAAAGGAGACCTCAAAGCCCTCCCCCACAGTGATACACTTCCTCCAACAAGACCACACCTACTCCAACAAAGCCACACCTCCTGATAGTACCACTCCTTATGTGGACCATTTTCTTTCAAACCACCACAGAGTCCATGATCCACTTTGAGCTAGCTAATTTGGAACTTGTGAGATTTCAATTCAAGGGTTTCTATGTCCTTTGGTTGGTTGCTTTTGGGGTTTTGCCTAGAAGTGTTTAATTCCTCCAGCATTATTTGCAGAAAGGCCATCATCTCCTGCTGAACTATCTGCAGTTTCCCTAAAACTCAGTTGAAGGCATTTGTGTGTTTCCATTCCCACATTGATCTTTTTCCCCATCATTTTAGTCCTTGTCTCATACCAAGCTCTGATAGCATTAGATGAATGGTTAAGTCTTTATAGCTGGCAGACCAGGACTCCAGAGACAGTTCAGCAGTTAAGAACACTTACTGATCTTGCAGAGGATCCAAACCAAGTTCCCAGAACCCTCAATGGACAGCTTCCAGTCATCTGTAACTAGTTCTAGAGCATCCACCATCCTCTCCCAGTCTCCTTGCATGCGTACACACATGCACACGCACACGCACACACACATAGAATAAATCTTTGGAAACTGGAGAGATGGTTTAGGAGTTAAGAGTGCTTTGTGCTCTTGCAAAGGATCAGAGTTCAGTTTCTAGCAACAAAGTCAGCCAATTCACAACTTCCTTCTAACCCCAGTTCCAGAACAATGCCTCTTCTGACCTCTGTGGGCATTCATACACATCTGCACTGTTCTACACACACACACACACACACACACACACACACACACACACACAATCTAAAACAAAATAAAATCTTATAAAATCATGCAGACTGGTTTCTCCTACTTTATTCTCATTTTCGAAAATAATTTTAACTTTTCTAGCTTTTGGTGTGTGTGTGTACATATACATAATCTTTGTAAGATTTTGAAAGGAGTTACATTAAACCTCTACATCAACTTAAAATTGATATAGTCTCTATGATATTTACCAATCCTTGAATGTGCTCTGGTTATTTGCTTATTTATTTGGGAAATGCTTTCTGGTTTCAGGAGCATGTAAGTTCTGTGAATGTTTTGTTAGGTTAGCATCTACCCTTCCTAGATTTTTTTAGAGGTCATGTTCTATGCCAGTATGTTAGACCAAAGCCTCACAAAGGCCAATGACATTTGAGAGCCCTCTACAGCTGTTGTTTTGAGAGATGTTGAATGGGTTTTATATTTTACATTTCTCTGTCCCTGTGCTCCCTGTTAGTACATAGAAATATAAATGATTTTTATGTATTTGTCTTGTACCCTACCCTGTAATACTGCTGAATTGATTTATTAATTCTAGGAAAATTTTATGGGTTCCTGGAGATTTTCTGTGTGGAGAAGCATGTTGTCTGCAAACTCAGACAGTTTTATTTCTTCCTTTCTGACCTGGATGTCTGGCATTTCTATTAAAACCTGAAGGTTTGGGATATTGTGAAAACTTGGATCATATTTAAACAGTGTGTGAGCTGGCTTCCTCTGACCCTGCTCAAGCAGGTGCCGCCTCACCGCTGCCAGCTGGAAACGGAAGCTCAGTCACAGTCAGGACACCCTGAGCACAGAGGCCCCTCACTGCTGCTGAATAGCAGTCGAATCCCCTGTTCTAAGTCTTTACTGATGTCAGCTTGGCTGATGTTACTATTGACATCACAGAGGTTGGCAGAGTGCTGACTCTCTGCTGGACCTCCTCTGATATCACTCTCAAGCAGAAGGTAAGGCTCAACTCCATCTTCTCATCTAATCCTAGCTGATGCTGTAAGGACGGGACAGAAAGGAAGACGAGGCATGAAAACCTGTGTTCTGTACTGGTCCCTTCCTTACACCACCCAGTAGAGACTCCTCTGTCCTTTGATCCTGTGGATGAGACTGGCGATTCAGTTTCTCCTGCTAAAGCACAGCAGTCATCTAAAGGCATCCTGCCTTGCTAGATTGCCTTGTCCCTGTTTCTTGGCTGGTGAGAGCAGGCCTTAGTGTAAGCATTTCTAGCTGTTACTTTTGTTGTTCCATCTGCAATCATTAGCATCTCTTGGGCTCCAACTTCTTTAGATCCAAGTCTGGGATACACAAGGTAAATGCAAAACCCACTAACTTCATCTGTACACTGGTCCTAGGGTACCTGAACTTGGCTTCAGCTGTCATTATCTTGGGGTTCATGGATTTCTCTTTTAGAGAACTTAGAACTGATCTCTAAAATTTATGGATTTGGCTGGCCCCAGACTCTTCCTAGATTTTTTTAGAGGTCATGTTCTATGCCAGTATGTTAGACCAAAGCCTCACAAAGGCCAATGACATTTGAGAGCCCTCTACAGCTGAGATAGACCATTCAGGTGCTGATAGTTGAAGCTTCAGACCATTTTCCTGTTGAAAATGTTTTCCCTGTTGAAAGGGTAGCAAGGTGACCTAAACAATGTACACACATACCTTATCTATACGCAAGGCAACAGTATGTCACGGCAAGCTGAGCCCCACTAAAGGAGTAGGGCAGAGTTTAGAAGTTGAAAAAGGTTTTCTGAGGTATCAGAGCCAAGAAAGCAGAGGAAGGCAACTTGAGGGCAAAACTGCATAAACCACCAGGGCAGTCTGGATCACACAGCACTGGTTAAATGGTACATTATTATTACTAACATTATTTTTATTATCATTTGCTAAATAAACTGCAGGATGCTGAAATGTAAGACGCTGTTCAAATATGAAGAGTCAACATTGCTCTCAGACAAGATACTGAAGTAGAAAAGTGGGTTCTAGGTAATTGAGAAGTGAAGCTAGCCTGGGAGGCTTGTTGTTACCAGCTGTGAGAAGGGCAGAACACCTGCCTCTGGCTTCTTGTCCATGGCAGAACAGCTGGGTTTAGGATGTGTCTCTGAAGCAAATGCTTTATCCTTCTGTGTCCTCTACGCAGCCTCCATCATCTGTGCAGACACATATACCTGAGAAAGAAGCTGCGCCTTTGCAGCTGTCAACCTACATGTCCAAGGACTTTCAAGGACACTGGCTTCTAACATGGTTCTTCCTATGGCCTTTTGCAAGTGCATCTTCTGGGACATGAGGGGGGATGGCAGCTGAGTCACATGTATGATGTCTTTAAGAGCAAGCACCGGGCAGGGATCCAGCACTCAGCAAACCTCCAGACAGGGTGTGTTGTCTCCAGTGGTGGGAGCCCAGCCATCTTTTCACTCCTCCCACATACCCTTCCTCCTCCTTCCACTTGTCTGGCCTCATGCCCACCGCTGGCCCACTTCTCCTCTGTCTCACACACAGCAGGGATTCAGAGGCTCAAGCATTTTTCTTCCATGAAAGAAACAGCCCCCTCCAGTCTGACGCCTCCCTGGGTCGATAAGACTCAGGCTCAGCCAGCCCTGGAGTCAGCTTAAGAGAGGGGGTGCATTTCTCTGCAGAACCATCAGGGTGTGACCAGCCTCAGCCCTCCTCCCCCACTAGGACGGGTGATAGGCAGGCTATCTCACTGAGACCACTATGCTGTCCGGTCTCTGACCAGGTCATCCAGTCTGTGCTTGTTAGCGACAGCAGCAAGCCACAGCCGCTTACATTCACTGAGGCTCTTAGTTTGCCAGGTACTAGACCAAAACTGTAAGCAAAACCTCACTTTATCTTGATGAGAACTCTCTATGGGTGATACTACCAAACCTCCATTCTATATGGCCAAGTAAATAACATCAGATGCTTAAATGATGTGCCAGGCACTGAGCTAAGCCTTCCATACCCACGGGATTTGCATATGTAGATTCAACCATCTGGGGACTGGAAATATGAGAGGAAAATTGCATCTGCACTGAACATGCACAGATTTTTTTTTGTTATTTCCGAAACAGCAAAACAGTATACTATAACAACTATGTACATAGGACTTATACTGTATTAGGCTTCCTAAGTAATCTGGAGAGGACTTAAGTATACAGGAGGATTGTGCAGCTTATGTACAAAAGCTATGCCATTTTATATAAACGACTGGAGCATCAAGGTATTTTGGTATCCATGCGGGTTCTGGAACCAATTTCTCATACATACCAAAAACAACTATATTTAATGTATATACAACATATATGCATAAGTTGATTTGTCCAATCCTTACCTTATAGCATATCTATAAGGTAGGTACTATTATGATTTGTATTTCAGTAAGCTTAGATTCAGAGATCAGTGTCATGGCCAAAGTCACACAACAAGTGCATGCTAGGACACCAAGCTCTAGAGCCAACCCTTGAGCACTTGGCTCCACTGCTTCTCACTAGTCCAGCAGCTGAGATTCCCATCATCACAGCTGTTACAAATGAAATATGATGCATGCCCCCACAGAATCAGGTGTTAGATGCTGGGTCCTCACTTGCTGGAGCTACTTTGGAAGGTCCTAGAGGCATGAAGAGGTAGGACTAACTGGAGGAAGTAAGTCACTGGGGTTGTATCCCTGGGGACTGTATTTTGTCCTGGCCACTCTCTGTCTGCCTCTCTGCTTTCTGTCCGCCGTGAGGTGAGTAGCTTCTGCCGAGTGTTCCTATTGCCCTACCGTGACCCAGAAACCATATACCTAGCCACCATAGATTGAATCTCCCGGAACCAAAATAAATCCTTCCTCCTTGTTAGTTGGGAGGTGTTGCTGTTGGTATTTAGTTAAAATGACAAGAACATGAACTCCAGAATGTACTCAAGGTCCTGTGTTCTGAGTGGTTCTGTGCTCTTGAATGGAGTTAGCCGGTGTTCCTCCCACAGGCATGTTGCTCATACCATCACAGCCTAGTGATCAGCTCGAGAAGTGGGCTTGAGAAGAACCACCCAACTCTGAGGTCTTTCCTAGTATCCCTTGCATTCCCTCTAGGTCTTGTGCTGAGAACAGACTCATGCAACCATGCAAGTCAACCCAAGTTCCCAAGCAAATCCAGTGACAAGCAGAAAAAACCTGGAATTAATATTTGAAATCCTTCCTGTAGCCCCCAAACCAACAATCTGGATTACCGCAGGGAAATAAGGTTTAATTCTCTTCCAACCCCTGACAGGCTTTACAAGGGTGCCATGTTGTTTTCCTCAGCCTCCTCCTATCCATACCCTTATCTGCTCTCCCAGAAGACAGCACAGCTTTGAAGGCATGTCTGGATCGGCTCCTGGGCGCTAAGATAAAGACAGTCGGTGTCCCTGCCCAGAGAGGCTGCCTGACTGTCGGAAACTCTCAACTAGAACTCCAATTACCAAAATAAATGATTAGGGCACTTTCTCTCTCCTGCTCTGAGCGCTCCATTAAGCAAATGAAATAGAAGCATTCATAGACACTCCCTTTTTCCTTTCCCTCTGCTGATTAACTGCATAATAAAAATGATATTAAGTAAACATAAATTTCAAAGAGACCCATCTAAGTGACATACCATCATAAAGAACACAGTAAACAAGAGTCATATTTTTAGGTGACCTTGGTGTCCTGTCTGACAACCCCCCCCCAAAGACACGCTCCTGTCAGAGCCCTCTGGGGCTGCTCAGCCAGCTTGTGTCAGTCTGCATGCTGCAGCTCCCACCTCAAAAGAACCAGCTACCTGCAGATGCGGATCCCTGACTGGTACCCTGGGCTGGCAGAAGAGTTCTGAGAGTGAGTCACAGCATCAAGATTAACCTGGGAACGAAGCCGGCGAATAGAGAAAAGACTGGAAACCCTTCCCCACTTGGTCTTCACTCAACAGAGTCAGCTCAGTCTCCAGAGAGTGACTGGATGCCCTTCATATGACAAACAGAGCATGTGGGAGGTAAGGTAGGAAAGCTGGGTACCACATAAAGGTCCTTTAAAGCATCATGTGACTCCTGAGCCATAACTTTTTCTGAAGGGTGGGTCAGGGAATGTTATAATATTGTTTGTAGAGAAAAATGCTTCCAATTGTCTTAAATATCTGTTCTTGATATTTTTAAACACGTATTAAAATAGAAATAAATAAATGCTTCCTCAGCCAAGAAAATATATCTTCCAAATTGTGCTAATGATGGAAGTCTAGAAGCACCCCCATTAATGTGAGGGAAACTGAAAATCTAAAGCTACCTGCCATTACTGATGTCATTGGACTGTAGTTTTTAAAACCACAGTAAGAGGTGAAAAATCAAAATGATAGGATGAAGGTAAATTTTGTATGAATATTCTTGTAGAAACCCCAAACTAACTGTAGTGCCATTAGAAAACAGAAGAAATATACAGTGCTTTATTCAAATTATTATTATTTAATTTTTTAAAATAATAATTTAATTATGACATTTATCCCTTCCTTTTCCTCCCTTCAAACCTTCCCATATATGCTTCCCACTCTACTTCAAATTTATGACCTCTTTTTTTCGATTGCTATTGCATGCATATGTTTAAATTTATATACATATATACACACATACATATACATACATATATATATATATATATGCCTAAATCTAGCCTGCTTAGTATATATAACATTACTGGTATGTCTGTTTCCAGGACTGACCATTTGGCACTGGACACCAGCTTGTGTGCTTTTCCCTGGAGAAGGCCCCTCCCACACTCTCAGCTTCCCCCAGTTGCCTGTGGTTCTTTGTGTAGGGTGGGAGCCTTGAGGGCTTTTACCCATTCAGTCTGCCATGTCCATTTGTGTCATCCATATTCAGTTCACATTTGGGTGATCATGCTGGTGAGACTTCATGGGAGTAGCTTCTGATATTACTATCTCCTAACAAACTATCATCATCATCATTATTATTTTGGTTTTTCGAGACAGGGTTTCTCTGTGTAACAGCCTGGCTGTCCTGAAATTAGTGTTGTAGACCAGTCTGGCCTCAAACTCCCAGAGATCTGCCTGTCCCTGCACCCCGAGTAGTGGGATTAAAGGCATGTGCCATCACTGCCTGGCAAATTATTATTTTAAAAAGAACCCCTGCCCTATGTGAGATGAAATCTAGTTTAAAATGTAAATGTATTAATATACTTTTTCTATTTTATTCTTTATTTCCTTCCTTCCTTCCCTCCTTCCTGACCCACCACATTTAAACACAGGTCTTCCCACAAACGCGCTGGCACACTCCCCTTCTCAAGACTCTTTCCCTTTCTTAATAAACTGTCTGTGCTATTTTTCTCCATGAGTCCCTGGTCCAATTCATTGCCTTGGGACACAAAGACCTGGACATTTGAGACTCAAATCAATTCCTATAACACTGGCCGCTGCTCAGCGCGAAGCTGGATGAGGGTCTACCTGATGACTGTGGTCTTGAAAATCACCTTGTGTTCTGAGGTTTGCCAGTGTATCCAGGGCTCTGTCATCTTCATTCTTCCGTTCTCTGATAACTGCGAGACCTCTGCCATGGCCAGGAACTCTAACCTCTGCCCTGCTCTAGTCTTTGGGTCCCCTTTCTTCCTTCTGTGTTCTCTGCCTGTCGCTTAGAACCTCCCTGGCTCCACGCGTCCTCACTTTCACCTGTGCCCGTCCAACCAATCATGAGAAGAACAGGATGCAAGGCAGTGTGTGCTCCGAGATCCCATGATCCCTGCAGCAAAAGGCCCCCAAAAAACAGCCCTTTCTATATCCATAAACCTCGAGTCTATGGAGAGAATTTATTTTATACCTGGCCCTTGATTGTTAAGGAAAAGGGCTGCACACAAACACAGTGAAATACATATATTTATACATATGATTGTACAAGTTTAATAAACATACACATGTCCATATGAATGAACATAGGTAAATACAGCCAAAAGTCTGACACCAAACCACACACACACACACACACCTGCCCATTAGTAATTAAGATTTGCCACCTATCTTATTTCTTCTTGTAAAATTACCATCTGGGCTTGGCAGTGGTGGCTCAGCTCTTGGGAGGCAGAGGCAGGCAGATCTCTGTGAGTTAGAGGCCAGCCTGGTCTACAAGAGCTAGTTCCAGGACAGGCTCCAAAGCTGCAGAGAAACCCTGTCTCAAGAAACAAACAAACAAACAAAAGCTTAGCATCTGGAATAGGAACTGGGATAAAATGAGTGTGCTGTCGGCTTTCAGTGGATGAGTAAGTGGAGCACACCAGTGACCGGAGAAATTTCTTGGACTCGAGTCTGCGTTGGAATGCTTGGCAATTGAACTTCTGCTCCATACACAGAGAGGACAAAGCTCCAGATATGGACGTCTGACCTTTCCCTTATCTTCAGTGAAGGTCTAACTAGGTGGAGCTCAGGTGTCCCTCCACACCGGGTTTCTATCACGGATGTGTCTCTATCAGCAGAATCCCCAGTGCCTTGCCACACTCCCAGCCATATCTGCAAGTTCCAACGTTAAAGAAACACTCTTCTGAGATCACCCATAGTGTTTCTCCTGTTTTTCTTTATTTCTCAAACTGTGACAGATTTTTTTAGGAGCTCCGCCCTCCATCCCCTGCAGTATGTCAGTCACATGGAGCTGCAGAGTGGCTTCTCTCCCCACCAAGATGGGCTGCCTCCCAGCCTCTCTCACTAGTCACCATCAGTGAGTCACAAGAAAGAGGAAAGGAGTCCATCTCCTGGGACTGGAACACTCAGTTCAGGTTGTCCCCGCCCCCACCTCTGGCTAGGTACCAACTAACATCTGCGGGGTGGGGGGGGGAGGAGCAGCTCATTTAACCCTTCACAGCAGCCCTGTGGGATATTCATTTCTACCCTCCTTTTAAAGTTAACAAAACAAAGCCTCGCATAGCTAGGAGGAGACCTCACTGGAACATGTATCTGGCCCCTTTGTATCCTGTCAGGCTGGTCCATGGCCTATCTACCAAAACCATGGTTGGAGAGGTATAGATGGCATTTCTAGCCATGCACCAACTGGAGCCCATTTCTTCTCGAATGAGGCCAGGTTCTTTAGTTCCTGGATGACCTCACAACTTCTTATAAGCAGGGCTGCCTTATGTGGTTGTACTATTTGCTGCCCGCATGAATTTACCTGGGTGAACTCCAAGGTGGACTGAACTCCAGCCCAGGTTCTTTGGCCAAACTCTGCATTGGTCCCATGGAGGTGTCTTGCTTCTTTTAATGTGCAAAGGTCTCCATACAGGCTGGAAAAGGCTGAGTTTTAAGAAAACAAGAATATTTAAATGCCTTGGAAAGTTTTCAAGGGAAACATCTTGCTATAGTTAAAGCTCCTGGCCAGGTGCTAAGAGGTTTCCTTTGACTAGCGTGTCTACCAGGTGCTCTTATTTGGGCGCATACACCCTGGCGGAGCTAACCAGGTGTACTTACATAAACAGAATCAAGGGTGACAAAGAGGGAGACCACCGAGGCTGTGAAACACATGGAAGGAAGAACTGGGTGACTTATGATTGGAAGACTATACTTCAAAAATTAGAATTAGTATCTTAAAGAATGGAATTAGAACTGAGAATCTTTCCTACCAGGAAAAGCACAAAGGAAACTTCTTTCTCCAGTTATGAGGTTCATGCAGCCACAGGGAGTAGGACAGGTAGTGAGCTGGATGTAGCAGGCAGGCAAATTTCATCTCAGGGGTTGGTAAGATTCCCTACAGGCCTTTCTAGGATGTAATGAGTTTTCTGGGGAGTGAGTAGCACTCTACAGCTCTCTCTAGCTTCATCCTTATCCCTAGTACTCCTCACTCTCTGTGGTCCAGTCACAGTGACCTTTCAAATGCTCTAGCCTCCTTCTCTCCTTCTTACCCCCCATTTTGTTTAACACTAAATGAAGGTAGGCACCCCACCATATTGTATGTGTTCAGGGAACATATCATTTTGCACTGTGTGGCTAGGACTGGTACTAATACTTCGTGGCATCAAGTTCTCAGATAGAAATTCCTCTACTTAAGAACATACCACGATACTCAGTAGAGTGGCACACTCCTGTAATTCAAGCATTTGGGAGAGAGAGGTGAGCGATCAGGAGTTCAAAACCAGTCTAGTCCACAGAGCAAATTAAAGGCCAGCCTGGACTGCATGAGACCCTTTCTCACAAATAAGGAAGAGGATAGTAAGGGGGCAGAGGGAGGGGGAAGAATAAGACGAAAGAAAGAAAGAAAGAAAGAAAGAAAGAAAGAAAGAAAGAAAGAGAGAAAGAAAGAAGAGAAGAGAGAGAAAGAGAGAAATGGAGAAATGAAGAAATTAGAAAAGGTAAGGGAAAGATAAAAGTAAAAGATAGATAGATAGATAGACAGACAGACAGACAGACAGATAGATAATAAACCACAACACGTGAGTGTTATTTCACCTTCAAGTAATAGAGGAAGATCCTTGGGAGTTTCAGGAGCATATTGGCGAAATAAATAGCAAAACTATTCTTTGAGGAGCTGAGAGACATTTACTAGCAGAGAGTCTTGGGAGGAAGCAGGTAATGAAGAATAAGGTTTTGGGCTGTGGTGGAAAGTCAGGGCTTCTGGAGAATATTTTAAGAAAAGGGAAGTTTTAATGTACAAGCTGAAGCTGTGGGGATTGCTACAAGTAAACTCTATTCTGATTATCTCTCACGTGTAGATCTAATAACCCACAAATAATGAAGGACGGGCTCCAGTCCATTCCCAGGTGTTCGTGTCTGGATCAGCAATCGCATACATAAAAGAAGTGGGTGATCCATAAGCTGGACAATCAGGAGTGTGGCTGTGAAGACCATGACATAGAGGACATGTGCACTGACCTGTCTCTCTGTTTCTCTCTCTCTCTCTCTCTCTCTCTCTCTCTCTCTCTTTCTCTCTCTCTCTCTCTCTGAAGCAGGATGTGGTAGCATTTGAGGTGGGTTCCAGTTTGCTTTTCTGTCGCCATGATAGCACATTCTGATCAAAATCAACCCAGGGGAAGACAGGGACTGTGAACACAACCCTTCATTGAGAGAAACTCAAGGCAGGAGCTTGTGGCAGAACACTGCTTACTGGCTTGCTCACTGGCTCATGCTCAGCTAGCTTTCTTACACAGCCCAGACCTACCTGCCTAGCAACAGAGCGGTCCACAGTGGGCTGGGCCCTCCTACACTAATAATCAATAAAGGCGATCTCTCATAGACCAATATGAGCAAGGTAGCTCTTCAACTGAGGTTACACCTCCCCTAGTGTCTCTAGGTAGTGTCAAGTTGGTAATAAAGACTAACCAGGACAGGATATAGGGTTTATCATAGATTGTAGGTGTTCCTAGTTATTATTCTGCAGTAATTAAATATTTGTGTTATCACATATTCAATATTTGTGTCTTCCCAATTAGACTCACAAAGAGAAAAACTGTGTACTTTCTGTTTTCACTGGTGTGTCGTAAGCACTTGATCATACTGTGGACACAATTGGTAATCAATATCTATCTGTCGGGTGGAGGACAGGTGGATGACTAGTTAGATGCTGTATCATGCTGGAGTTGATATATACTGCATGAGGCAATACAGAACACATCACAGAAATAGTTAATAGCTGTCTGGGAGGATAAGAGAGAGAAAATTAGGGGTTGGATCTCTCCCCAGATATTCCTGATGTCTGAAATAGTATGGTATTCTAGCACAGAGAATTCTAGTAGACCTGGCAAGGAGAGTGGGGCTGTGTCCTCCAGGCACCAGAGATCACCTCATCAAGGGATAGAAACACTTTCCTAGCCTCAGGTAGAAATTATATCCTCTACAATAAAATTCTCAAACATTCAAAGTAGACTTTGAAATGCAAGGTACTTTTAAGACTAACTAATACTAATTGCCTTTCAGGGGGTGTGGGGGGGTCAAATTTGTGTCAGGGGACTTGTTCAGCCTTGTTGATGGAGCACCTCACTCCTCACAACAGAAGCCCTAAGGGAAGGCGATATTGCTGTCTGCAATAAGGAAGCTGGAGTTCTGGTTAAGTAATTCTCCCAAGATCATTAAGTATTAAGGCTTGAACTCAGATGTGATGTGTCAGGTTTTAGTGAGTGAGAGAGGAGGGAAAGAGGGAGAGAGGGAGGGAGGGAGACAGAGAGAGAAACTATGTGTGTACATATGCATTAGAGATCAACTTTGGGCATTGTTTTTCAGAACACCTTCCACCTTGTTCTTTTTTGTTGTTGTTTGTTTTTCTCTCATGTTAAATCAGCTAGTGTGGTTGGTCATCCCGTTTCTGCCACTTTACCAACTGAGCTGTCACACTGACCAATACCTTGTTTTCAACGATTGTTACCACATCAGGACCCCCAGGATTTTCCCAAGCAGCCTTTCTTTCACCTCCTATTCACCTAGACAGTGTGTCATCCCCTACCACAAGGTCTGGGCCAATCTCTGAGCATGCCTCATATTTGTACAGAGGGATCCAGGCTTTTGTGTCTGGTTTTAGTGAGTGAGAGTGAGATACCCTGGGACAGGGGACTGATTCTCATGTAGTCGCATGTTCCGGATGACAAGCTACAGTCTTCTGCTGACCAAGTCTCCCCCAACTGGCACAAAGCCAGGAAGCTAGGGTCAGTTTCTCCAGTCTGGCAATTCCTGGAAGCCTTTGGCTTTCAGTTGCTGACAGATAAGCTAACCATGTCTCTCCCAGCCTGTGCTTCCCTGCAACTCTTTTATTTCTCTTTTCACTTTGATCAGAGCTCTCTGTGGTGCCATAGGGGAAGGAGAGGAGAAGGGATTGGAGTCCGGGCCTGAGGCTCCCTGGAAGGCGGCCAGTTCAGCCTGCTGAGTGTGAGGAAGGCAGCAGGCACACACAACCTCAGAGATCCTGGGAGAGAGGCTGTGGTTAGTGTCAAAAGCAACTCTGTATGCTGTCCCTATAGGGCAGGGTGCATCCCTGTGTAACACTAACCTGGACCTAACACCATTCACGGTACCTGTTGGGACAGGTCAGTAAGTGCCAGGCTGCAGGGAGTGTAATAAGAGTGTTCCATTCGACCCATCAACATACCTCAAGTGGAATCATTTTGGAGGTCAGCTGGCAGGCATCTGGAAGGCTTGCCCTTCTAGAGCTTTCTAAAGCAGCCAAGGGACAGAATGGATGGAAGATGGCTCCCTTAGGACACAGAAAGTCTCCCTCAGCAGTTGGGTAACACACAGTTATAAACAGAAGAGATAAGAAATGAGTGAGAGGAGATGGGAGGATGGAGGTGGCTCAAGATTCCTCCGCAAGGACGAGCTGCATCCATTTCCCCATCTCCTGTGTCCATCTTCCTACCAAGGCTTGGGAAAAGAGCGATGCCAGCCTTCCAGCTCGGGCTCTGTGTTTGTGCATGTGTGGGTGCATTTGAATGTGGTGGGGTGCACATGCACATGTGTGGGTGTGGCCAGAGGAAACCTCGGTTGTTATACCTCAGACACCACCCTCCCCACTGTTTTTGAGACAGGGACTCTCAGTGCATTGAAACATGTACAGTCAGCTAGGCTGGGTAGCCAGAAAGATCCAAGGACTCACTCCCAGGCTGGGAGTACAAGTGTTCACCATGGTACCTGGTTAGTTGTTTCATCTGTTTTTATTGGGTGTTCTGGGGATGACAATCCGGTCCTCATGTTTATAAGGCAAGTGTTTTACCAACTGAGCTGTCTCCGCCGCCTCACATGACTCTGTTTCCCCATCCCAGTCCCGTTGCAAACCAGGGTGTTTACTCCAATGAAAACAGCTGCCTCTGGGGAACCAGAAGCTGGAGTCCTCCCTGAGATGGGGGGGGGGACTCCTCCACTCAAAGGTACCATCACTCCTGGCACTGGTTGTCCTGGTCTGATACCTGGTCTGATCAGCCATAGCTTCCTCTCTACATTTAAGCAAGAACCCTAGATACACGGAGAACTTCCCTGGAACTCCTCCCTGCAGGTTGTAGGGGAAGCAACCGCTTCCTGGAGGTCCCACCACTGCCACGACCCCACTGCACATGAGGTCTGACTCCTCTCTAGGCATTGGTGCTCACACTCTTGGACTCTCCGGGGGAAAAGCAAAGAAAGCATTGTCATCTTCATGCCACCAGGCTACTCTGGCCACCGTCAAGACAGAACAGCCAAAGGTGATTTTCTATTTCTTCCCTGCTACCTATGCCCATCTGAGCACAACCTCTGAGCCCAAGTCCAGCCCTTGTCTCAGCAGCACTAACTTACTGTGATTTGAAAAGAGCAGTCTTTGAAGAAAAAAAGAAAAAAACCCTTCTTGACCCATCAAAAGACATCTTTTAAAACCATCTAACTTAGGAGATTCTGGGCTGCCTGATACGCTGCTCCGAGAGATGCTTACTGGCTCTGGACCCCCTCCACACCATCTGTAACCTCTGCTTTTAGCTCACGCTTGTGGCTACAACCCGGCAAATCCTCAGTCCATGCTGGGAGCTCTGCACCACTCTGTACTCGTGTTTGTTCATTTCTTGCACCAAATTAATGGTACTCTCCTGAAGTGGAGACATGACTCAAGCCCAGGGAGGCAGCCAGAGGTTTTTAGAGCCACAAGGACTCTTTTTCACTTGTCTTCTTCTCCAGCTGTGGCCTGGGGTCAGGGACAAAAGCACTAATGCTCTCTTTATTTACTTCCTTAAGAGAAGGGCGCTGTGGGGGAGGACTGCAGTAAGAACATTCTAGTCCCTTCTCCTCCTCCAAGCCCTTCAGAGTGTACAGAGGGGCCCTTGAGACGAAACCTACAGGCAGTGCGCCCTATCCTAGCCACATGACTGTATGTCACACAAATACCAGTCTGCAAGAAAAGAAGGAAAGAGAAAGCAAGCAAGCTAACAGGGTTAGTTAGAGGTCAAGGAGTTTGTGCTCTGGGCTTGTTCAGCTTCATATATTTGATACCGGAGTGCTGGAAACTTTCCCACACAAAGTGGCCAATTTTTGGTAATGTGGAAATGGATGAAGGCCAATCGGGAAAGGAGACAGGTAAAGCCCAAGCAAGTCTTGGGAGGAGGAAGGTCATGTATATTGCTCTAGAAGCTTGGCTTTTGGGGCCAAGAGAGTGGTCCTTGACAGTCTAGAATCCAGGAACAGGAGACAAGGTCTTTACTGTCTCAAAAGGTCAAATGTAACAATGTTGGGGACTGTGGACCCCCAGACCCTAAATTTCCTGTGACCCCCCCCCACCTGCCAGAGTAAACAAGTTGTTTTCCTATGCTTGCAGCTGCCCCGAGCAAACAACTTGTTTTGCAGCAGCTCTGAGCAGGAGTTCCTTATGGCAGGGGAGTGGTTTCTGGTGGGCTTGCAGCTGAGAGTTAGGGCATGGCCATTAGTCAAGGAGACCCTATATTAGCGGCCCTAGAACACAATAAAAGGGGCATTCTTGGGGTTACCCACGTTTGTTTGTTTTTTTATTTTTTTAATTTTTTAATTTTTTTATATTCTTTTATTTTTCATTCAAGTTTACACTTCCTCCCCTTCTCCCAGTCCCCTCCCACTCCCCCACTACCCTTCCTCCCTTCCCCTGCTTCCTCAAGAGGAGGCAGGGTACCCTGCCCTATGGGAAGCCCAAGGCCCTCCCCCCCTCCATCCTGGCCTAGGAAGTTGTGCATCCATATAGACTAGGTTCCCAAAAAGCCAATACATGCAAAAGAGAAGCCAGTGCCATTATCCTTGGCTTCTCAGTCTGCCCCCATTGGCAGCCACATTCAGAGATTCTGGTTTGATCATATGTTCATTCAGTCCTGGTCCAGCTGGATTTGGTGAGCTCCCATTAGATCAGGCACACTGTCTCAGTGGGTGGACCATCCCCTCACGGTCCTGACTTCCTTGCTCATCTTCTCCCACCTTCTTCTCTTCGACTGGATCTTGGGAGCTCAGTCCATTGCTCTGATGTGAATGTGGGTCTCTGTCTCTATCTCCATCCATCGGACGAAATTTCTATGGTGATGATCAAGATATTTATCAATGTGACTATGGGACAAGGCTAGTTCAGGCACCCTTTCCTCTGCTGCCCAAGTACCTAGCTGGGGACATCCCCGTGGACACCTGGGATCCCCTCTAGAGCCAAGTCTCTTGCCAATCCTAAAATGACTCCCTTAATGTAGATATCTTATTCCCTTCTCCAATATCCACCCTTCCTCCATCTCCACCCTCCCTCTCCCCCAAGCTCTCCCCAGTCCTTCCCTTCTCCCTTCTCCCTCCCCTTCTCCCCTTTGCCCACCCCCACCGCCAGCCCTACCTCCACCCCTATGCCCACTCCCTTGCTTCCAACTTTTGCCTGGCGATCTTGTTTGCTTCCAGTTTCCAGGAGGATCTATATATGTTTTTCTTTGGGTTCACCTTGCTCTTTGACTTCTCTAGGTTACCCGTGTTTGTGTTTCAATCTCCAGCCCCCTTGCCTGACTCCCGAACAGTACTGTAGAGCATAGAGCAGGAGTTGTGTTACAAAGCAATATGACCCATACTGCCACAAAAGTCAAGGGGGTTCCTGGGACTCGGAGCTGAGCAAGGAGACAGCAGACTAAGGTTAGTGAGCTCAGAAGACCGATGTAATCAATCTGGTATGTATTTTGTTCCCAGAGAGTGGTTTACACACACGGGGAGACATATAAGAAAGACATGTAAGTGTATCAGAGCCCACCCTGGCGTGCCTTGTGGGCTGAGGTTCTCATGTTTCCCCCAGTCGTCTCACCACCTGCTTGCAAGTTGTGCATCTCAGCCCTAGGAAATAGAGACATTAACTGATAAAAGCTCTGGGCTCACCAGAACTGGGGTTTCTCCTTTGTCCACCGAGCTGGTAGCTTCCTTGCCCTGAGGGAGGCAGTGCTACCTTCGTCCCTGCCCTGGGTTTCAAACTGCCAGGTAATTCTGGGAGCATTTATGTGTTACACTCTGAAAGTCTGCCCCTTGGCCTGCCAAGTAGATTTAGTTTAAAAATAACTCCTCACAGCTCCGGTTGACAGTAATTTGTGGAATTAAGATGGTGTCAGAGACCATTTTATGAGAGTGAGCGTTGTCCTGGGTGATTCTGTTTCCTGAAAGATGAGCAGATAACTCAGCACAGGACATTCCATTAGCTTGTGTTTCCCTCCCCCATGCCAAACAAAATAGACCCCCATTTCTCTCCAAGATGGGCCTCATTTTCAGAGCTAACAAAACTATTCTTGCGGGGCCCAAAGATCAGAACGTGTACTCAACAGGGATGAAAAATGATAATGCTGACATGGACGGGGAGTTTTCCTAAACCAAGCTGCCCTGCTCCTAGGACGCAAAGCAGAGCCCAGCTCATTAGCCACAAGGTATTTTTTATGGGAGCTGCTGCCAAGCCCTGAGTCAGCATCCACCCTTGGTCTCTGCATAGTAAGGGCTTCTTGCATACTCTCCGAATGCAGGAATCCCCCACCAGCGCTACAAAGGAAGAAAGGCATCATTTGTAGAATTTGGAAGTCCAAAGTTATTTCTGGCTTCAGGCATTGTTCGACACAGGGGTACAAATGATGTCATACATATCCAATCTCATCATCAGCTGGGATTCACACTCTCTATGTCAGCTTCTCTCTCGGAAGGTTTTTATTCCTCTCTGCCACATGGCTGCCACCATTGCAGAGGCTGTATTATCATAACTGCGTATCTACAAAGTTCTCTCTTCTGCAGAAAAATCCTGACTTTATCTTCAGATTATTATAGTTTTAAATTCTGGGCTGACCACTCACTCCTTACTTCCCTTCCTTTAAAAGACTGATTTTATTTTTAATTGTGTGTGTGGTCGGGGAGGGAGAGAGACAGAGAGATGCACACACTCACAGAGAGACAGACAGGTGCGTGCACACACACATACACACACACACAGATGGACATACACACACAGATGCACACATTCACAGAGAGAGAGACAGACAGACAGACAGACAGACAGACAGACAGACACACACACACAGATAGAGAGATAGATAGATAGAGAGAGAGAGAGAGAGAGAGAGAGAGAGAGAAAGTAGGTGGCCATGCACAAAACTGCAGGTACCTGCAGAGGCCAGAAGAGGGCATCGTATCTCTTGGAGCCAGAGTTACCAGCAATTATGAGCCACCTGCATGTTGACTGAGGTTTCTATCCCACCAGGTCCCACATCTGTCTAGGCCCAAATAAACACACAGAGGCCTACATTAATTATAAATTGATTGGCCTATTAGATCAGGTTTTTATTAACTCTTATAACTTATATTAGCCCATAATTCTTGTCTGTGTTAGCCATGTGGCTTGATACTTTTTTTGGCAAGTCAGTCACATCTTGCTTGATCTGTAGGTGACAACTGCAGACTGAATCTTCTCTTCCCAGAATTCTTGTGTTCTCATTGCCCCGCCTCTACTTCTTGCCTGGCTATTGGCCAATCAGCGTTTTATTAAAATACAATTGACAGGGTACAGACCATTGTCCCACAGCAACCTGGGAACTTGAACTCAGGTGCTCTCTGCAAGAGCAGTCCTCACCCTTAAACCTTGAGCCCTCTCTCCAGTCAGGTTTTGAATGTATTTCTGAACCAAAGAGTATAGACTAGAGCTGTGATTGGAATGCTTATGATCACCCAGCATCAGATCCACACATGACAAACCAGTCTTAAAGGTGATGGAATTAAGAAACAGGAGGTGTTAGTTGGGAAGTCTTATTGAATGAAGGCTTGAACCTAACTTTTTATTATTTATACTATATAGGAATTCAAAGTAGTTGTCACCTATAAGGATTCTGCTGTCTCCTTGATCTGGGACATCTCAGTCTCCAAAACTATGAGCAATAATTTTTTTTTATAAATTATCCCCAGACAAAGGCATTCCATTAAAGCAACTGGACCAGGACCAAGACAATCATGCCCAGAGAATATAATGGCAAATGAGCAGAGGGGCAGTCCTGGTCATGCAATTAAGGATTATGGAAAAATCATGATGACTAAGGGTGGGGGGTCACAGCATTGGGGTCTCCACTGAGGATTACACAGGGGAACATGGTCGAAGACCTCTGCCACGAAGAGTTATTATTTCTCATACCCTGGAATTATCAAATGTTGTCCAGGAAGCAACCAAGACCCCTTTCAGATCCTGGTCCTACCTACTTGGTATGTGGTTCCATCTTCAGGGCCCCAGGGATGACTGTTCTGCCATCCAAGCATAACAGAAACACACCAAGCACAAAACAGGGTCAGGTCAAAGGCCAGGCCAGGCCAGTTGTATGTACTTTTTAATTAGAAAGACATCTTTCTCTGAAATTTCTCTTTATATCCTTTCTACTTGAACTGAGTCATACGATCATTTCTAGCTTTGAGACTTTGGGGAATGGGAGTATTTTAAATCAAGGATATTGGGATCTCTCAAACAAAATAGAAACATTGATAATGATGAGGAAGAGGGGAACAGGTATTAGGGAGGCATTGAGCAATGTCAGCAACAGCTACAGAAACACAAACAAGAAGCATATGCTGGACCACATGTCACCTCTTACAGTCACATCTCCTTTCCCCATTGAAAGAAACTTCTCATCACTTGTCTCAAGACGGAGATTGAGACTCCTTGTTGGTGGCATGGGACTAAGCTTCCCTGGGATTATTTCTAGGGAAAAAAATTACAAGCCGCATCCCATGTGAAGGATACCATGGTCTTCTTGCGAGATGCTTGATCTGGAACTGGAACTGGTGACAGTCGTTGTATTGTCTAGTGTTATGAAAACTTGACACAAGTTAGAGTCATTTGGGAATAGGAAACTTAATTAAGAAAATGACCATACCTAGAGCAAACCTGTGGGGGTATTGATGAGTGATGCTGGAGGGCCCAGAACCCCCTGGACTGGTGGCCATGGGTATTATGGGTGCTGGGCAGGTCATAAGGAGGAAGCCGGTAAGCGGCGCTCCTCCATGGCATCTGCAAGACCGCAGCTCCTGGATCCAGGTTCCTGCACTGTTTGAGTCCCTTCCCTGCCTCGCCTTGATGATGGATTATAACGTGGAGGTGTAAGGTAAAATAAATCCTTTCTTCTCCATGTTGCTTTTGGTTATGGTGTTTTATCTCAACAATAGAAGCCTTAGCTAAGACAGTCATGCAATGCTCTTAATTGAATGATAGGATATATTTCTAAATCTTTTTTAGACATGTAGTTCTGTAGACTGATGTTAGAAAACTGAGCAGTGTTACCCCCTTTGGCATACTGAGTTATATTGAGCAATAGTGCAAAACCTTCACATCTTTTAAAATTGATTCTTTTTGAAAATAAGTGTATGTGTGTGCACGTGCGCATGCACACGCCCCTGTGTGTGGGTATGTGCACGTGAGTGTTGGTACATGTGAAGATCAGAAGAGTGGAATCCTTAGAGTTGGAGTTACAGGCAGCTATGAGCTGCTTGACTGGTGCTGGGAACCAAACTCGAATCCCTCGCGCGAGAGCTGTCCACTCTCTTCATCACTGAGTCATCTTTCCACCCCCAAGCTCCAGCATCCTAATTGTGCATGCAGACACTTCTAGTCCAGGCAACCCCTGCAATCATGCCATTAGGTCAGCAAAACCGAGCAGTGATTATGCTGAGACCAGTCTTGGTCCATGACTACCTTAGGCTTCCAAATTAAGTTGAGCCAACTACATGGTGGCAGGTGGAACAGCCACTTAACCTTGCCACCTGCGGTCTCAAGAAACAGCAACAAAGGAGGCTGGAGTTTTGCTCGAAGTGTTTTTTAAAGGCTAAAATCTGTGGCAGATTTTTATTTTCTACTTCATAGGATCAGGAGGTCACAGAATATTGGGTTGGAAAGGAGCCTGGTGATCATCAGGCCAAATCCTCTCATTTTTCTCTGGTTCTCTGTGCAAATCTCATCTAATCTTATCATGTAAGAAACCTCATCATCTGCAGAGCTGTGCTGGTGGCTACACTCCTGTGGGCTTGAAGGTTTAAATCACAGACCCAGATATGATTTGGAGAGAAAGGCTCATCTTTTACCACGTGGAAGAGGGAAGGGAAGGAGCCTGAAACATTTTGCTCTCTGCCAGAATCTTTTTATGGACTGATTTTTTTTCCTTCCTGCTTTGACTTTGTCGTTGGTGCGGGACAACTCTATATTCTGTCAATTATATTTTAAATAAACGCTGATTGGCCAATAGCCAGGCAGGAAGAATAGGCAGGAAAACCAGACAGGTAGTAGAGGTGAGGCAATGAGAACAGGAGTATTTTGGGAAAAAGGAAGCTCTTTCCCCAGTCCTGCCCAGACCATGGAAGAAGCAGGATGTGACCCCGCTTAAAACAGGTACTGAGACATGTAGCTAACATAGATAAGAATGATGGGTTAATATAAGTTATAAGAGCTAATAAGAAGCCTGAGCTAATGGGCCAATCAGTTTATAAGAGTTTATGTAGTCCTCTGTGTAATTTCTTTGGGGATTACCAGCTGTGGGAACTGGGCAGGATGGAAACCCCAAAAAGCAGGCCCACAAGTTACATGTCGTTATTAAAGAATTACAGAAAAGATGTGAAATGGATGTACCCTCCACCTGATGTCCTCACTTGGGAGGTCCCTACATTTGCTTTCAACAGATATAGCAGAGAGAGAAAGAGAGAGAGAGACAGAGAGAGAGACAGAGAAAGAGAGAGAGAGAGAGAGAGAGAGAGAGAGAGAGAGAGAAAGAGAGGAAGGAAAGACATGGGGGGAAGAGTTAGATTTTTTTCTGAATAACTTAGGGGTAAATGCATTTTGGTCATTAATACTTCGGTGTGTATTTACTAAAAATAAGGAATTGTCTTACATTAACATATATAATAACAAAAAATAGGAAATTAACATTGTGATAACCTGCTAACTCATATATAGACTTTGAGTTCTCCATTATTCTATCAGTGCTGCAGATAGACAAAGAAAACCCATGTATCATAAGATATGAACACATTCAGTTGTCATGATGTCTCATCCTCACAGAACAGTTCTGAAGTCTTCCTTTATCTTTCTTGACCATGACAGCTTGGCAAATACACTCCAACCATTTTTTATGATTTCAGGTTGAGTTTTTAGAGCATTAATATTCTATTCTGTCCACAGCCCGAGAGAAGGGATTGGTGTGACATTTAGCCATGATTAATGCCGATGAGTCCAGTCACCTTGGGATTACACCCTGCTGCTAGTAACAGGAGGGATTGCAAAGAGCTGCTAAGCCTAGGCTTCACTTTGGAGGACCAAAGTCTGTACCCACCAGTGGCAGGGCAGAGGTCCCATGCTTTTATGAGATATGATCCAGAGGTGGGAAGCCAATTTTGACTTTTCTCACAATGTAGGGTGATACCCTCTGCAGAAACCAACTACAGGGGAGCCTCAGTCACTATGGTGAGTTGTCACAAATGAAGGATTGTTTTGTTTGTTATTCACTGAAACCTAATTAAAACCAAGGTGAGCAGGGCATCTGCCCGTACCTGACATCTTCCCTCTTGCCTTCCCCAGGCCCATCATCAGTCTACAAGATTCATTGGCTTTTAGTGCATTAGGCAAATATACTATAATTGCAGAGAGGAAAAGGAGCAAGGGGCCCATGACACCGCTGGGCCAGTACACTATTCCTTTCCTTTAAATCACATAGACTCTAAGAAGGAGACCTAAATTGCCTTTATTGATTGGCAAACCTCTAATAGATCATATTTCCTTGAGAAAAGGACAGGACCCTCAAAGAGAGCTCTTTCTCCTCCGGCAACCTTTGCCGGGGTCTTGTCTGAAAGGGAAGCGTATCTGTGGGGTTAATGACAACTAGAGAGAATTAGATTGAAGACATCAGTTTCATCAAAGATGGGTTTGAGAGGGACCCAGTGGGGCCTTTTCCCACCTCTGACTGGTTCAAACTGGATTTCCTGTCTCAATGTTATATACAGAGACATGACCCTCAGGATTCTAATTTCCTAAGCTGAGCTGGCCCCTGAGTCCTCTGCAGCAGTGACTTCCACATGCCCCGTGGAAGAGCACATCAGAGGGTGGTGTGGTAATAAATCCCATAGAGCAGGGCAGCCAGACTCTTGTCTAGTATCAATCCTTAGCCATTGTCATCCATTCGGTAGCAGCATACATGTTCCTTAAAAATGAATTGTGCCCGTAGCACACTAGATGTCTGTGGATGGCACCATGGATGACTGCGGTCCCTGGCTAAGTGAAGAGGAGAAAGTGAACAGAACACCTGCATTAATCTCTCATTGCTCCCAGACTGCAGATGCGATGTGCCCAACCGGCTCACACTCCAGTTATGCTGACCTTCCCACAGTGACGAAGCATACCTCTTCGAACCGTGAGTCAAACCAAATACCCCCTTCCTTAAGTTGTTTTTGTTTGGTATTCTGTTACAACAACAGGAAGAGTGGCAAATACTATACCAACTGTCTGAAGGATAGTTTCGATAAGTTTGAAATGTTTACTAGAAAAACAAACACAACAAAAAACAGAAAAAGTATGCAGTTCTTAACTCACTGCTTTCTCTCATAGAACTGAACCTGGGAGGTAAAGCAAATACAAACCTCATTAGCTATGGTCAGTAAAGTAGGACGGGTCACAGGAGAAATGGAAGAAGGGAGAAGATGAAAGGGGAGGAACAGAAGGAGAGGAGAAGGGGGAAGAATTGAGCTTTGCAAGGTTTCTCTTATAAACAGTGAACCTGCACTGAAGCACTGGTAGGGAAGGAGGTAGTTGGAAGGGAGATGCAGCCATCTGTTTCTCTTGACAAATTAGTACGTTTAGCAGACATGAGAAATTCTAGAACTTGAAGCTGGCCTCCAAAGGAAACACACAAAAGGCCTTTACTCCATACTTACTAAAGGAATGGTCCTGGGGACAAAACTCTGCCAGGCCCAGAATGTGTGGGGAATCTTACATCCCACTGAAACACAAAATAAACAAAAACCCAATTTCGTTCTCTTTCAAAATTAGAAGAGGGGCCGAAAAGACAGCTCAGCTGTTGGGAGCATCTACTGCTCTTGCAGAAGCCCCAAATTTGGTTCCCAGCACCTGCATCAGGCAGCTCACAGCCAGCTGCAATTCCAGCTCTAGGCTGGAAATCCAGTGTTCTCTTTTGGCCTCTGTGATTATTTGACCCCATATGCAAAAAGCCGCACAGTGACACAAACACATGCACATAATTTAGAAAAACAATGGAACCTTTAAGATAAATTTCCCTCCCAAGACTTGAATATAAACAGTGAAACAAACTAAAACTGTCTTTGTGAAGAGAATAGAGATTGGAAGCAATATGGGGCCAAGCTAATATAGGGAAGTTTACATATACTGTAACCTTGGTCTCATGAGTTCCGATAAATTGTAGTAAGGCTATGAGCACACAGGGAGGGAAACACACACACACACACACACACACACACACACACACACATACACACCCCAGGTGAGAAGAGGACCCATGTTTGGCTTTGTGTAGCAGTTGGGCATTGGTGAACATGGACATGCAGAGACAGCCGGATACACATTCAGAGCCAGAGTAAATTCTTTCTGAATTCCAACCATCTTCTTTCCCTGACAAGTAGAAAGAGCACCAAGGGAAGATGGCCCCCGCTCTCCCTCATACCTGTCTGGCTCAAGAATGGCCTGGAGGGGAAAATCGCGTGAAAATGAAATTCATTTTGGTGACTGTGATGGTTATTCTTAGTAGTCAACTTGACTACATCTGGAGTTCACTAAAACCCAAGCTCTGGGAACACTTGTGAGGGATTTTTTTTCTTCACTAAATTATTTGAAGTAGGAGGACCCACTTTTATTCCAGATCTTTTGAAATGGGGAGATTCACCTTTAACCTGGGCCACACCTCCTGCTGGCAGCCTATATAAAGGACATGGAAGAAGGAAGCTTGCTCTCTTTACCTGCTTGCTCTCGCTCTTGCTGGCAAGTTCATCTCTTCCCTGGCATTGGAGCCTACTTCGTTGGGATTCTGCCATATACTGAAGACCGGTTGAGACATTCAGCTTCATGAACTGAACAGCTACTAGTTTTTTTTTTTTTTAACTTTCTGTTGATAGACAGTCATTATTGGACTAGCAAGAGTTCAGTCTGTAAGTCACTCCAATAAAGCCTCTTTATGCGTAGTTATTCTATAAATCTACTCCTCTAGAGAAATCTGACCAATATAGTGATGAAGACAGGAGATTGAGTGCCTTTTCAGAATAAAAGCCCTCTTCACCTCATTGTTTCTTAATTGCCTTCTCATTGCCTCTCCAGAACAAATTTCCTTCAGACTTTCAGATAGTGATACTGTGTAAACAAGACAGAGCTGTTTAAAGGGGAAGAAGTAAGTCTCCTGAGATGCTTGGGGGCTACAAGGATGGAGAGGTGAGCCCTGCATGGTGCCACCTAGAAGTGGAAGAAAGGAGCATGGATCAAAGAGTCACAGGATGGGCAATTCTCTCATCTTCACCCCTGGCCAAGCCTATTGGGCCAGCCCTGAAGGTTTGTTAGGCAGACAAAAGCAGAAGATGCCTCTGGAACTCCTGGCAACTGTGATGTCCCATTCCCACGAAGTGATGGTGCTAAGGAACTGAATAAACCCCCCACAGCAGGGAAACTGGCAGTGTAACACCTGGGGTGAGAGTGGAAATCTGCCAGGCATTCCCAGTTTGTGGGGGTACAAGCATGGTATCGTCCAAAGAAGCCATATAAACAAAACTCTCTCAGAGCCATCTACCACCTGTCCTCATAGACAGCACCAGGCTGTCTTTTCCTACCCCAAACCCACTCATGAAGGCTGGGGGTGCAGGAGGCATAGCCCTGTTTCACAGAGAGGCAAACTGAGGCACAAGTTCCTGGGAAAAGCATTTTCTTGTGGTCATAATGTGATCACAGACTAGAAAAGTCCCAGACTCCTTTAGACCAACCAGACCTTCTTCCTCCTGAGGGATGCCCTTGACAACAGCTTCCCGGCTCAGACCTGAGGCCAGTCTGCCTGAACCTCAAATAACAAGATGGACCCGACTCACGCACTGCCCTGGTCACTTGCTATAGATGACCACTCTAAAGGGACAGAGAGATGACCTTCAGTCCTTAACCTCCTGGTTCCAATGACAAGAGCCTCACATCTTTGAAAGAGATTATTGAAAGCTCATCAGGCAGGGTGATCTCTACCACCGGCTCTTTGGAACCAGTGGGCAGGCACAGTTAACAGCAGAGTTCAAAATCTGTAGCATTCATACTTGGAGAGTCTCAGAGAAACCTCACTGCCCAGGCCTGGCATAAACCTGAGTATTCAGAGTGGATTAGGTGCTGACATACCCTCCCCTCTCCCCAGCAGACCTCTAAGAGAAAGGCCCCGGATGAAGAGGACTACTAAATCCCAGCTCAGTGTGCCAGGTGGCCCTTTGTACATGCCACCCTGGGGACAGGAGTGGTGGCCATGGAGTCCGTCAGACCCAAGACGGTGCCGCCAGCCCTGGTCACTCATCCTCTGGCTGCTGTCCCGACTCTGCTCCTTCTCTGTGACAGCCAATTATATACATCATTTTATATGGTGCCTTTCCAGAACTCATGCGCGTTCACTCTAGACAACCCAACAAAGGCCATGGGTAAGCCAACACACTGCAGTGCTGCGGGACTCAGCTGCGTTTTTACACTCAGGATACAAGGGCAGGGTTGAGCTGAGTAGCAGCAATACAGTCCATATGGCCTGTGGAGATTTACTGCCTGGCCCCTTACAGAGAGGGCTTGCCCCGCCTGCCGTATAGAACTGCCGTATTTAATTCTGAACATTGCACTGTGAATGGGCACCACTCTCCCGTGTGGAAAGACAGAGTGTTTTAGTAATTTACCCCCAGATCACACAACAGTAAGTGGAAGAGAAGGCCTGAAACCAAGTTCGCTCACTTCAAAGCCCAAACGGATAGTTGTGCCCATCTGCGACGTTTTCAGTGGACTGACTGGAAGCTGGGTAGCGATACAGTGAAAACCCTCCATTCTCCAAATGAGTGTCGGGTTTAATGAGGTCTAGTTTAGGCTTACATTGCCATCCTTGGCCTTTTCCGCACAGGTCTCACATGATAGGACTTCTCTTTAATACTTCCCAGGCAGCAACTCACAGCTTGTAAATAAACCTGAGACCCAGAAAGGCCAGGCAGCCAAGAGCAGCTCCTGGCCAGGCCAGCCAGAGTTACCATGGCGACAGAGTCATTTCCATTACAAACCCTGCAACAGGCTTCTAGGAGGTGATTAATGGTTGACCCCTGGGGGCTGGGAACCCTCTGAAGGAGTTGCTTGGGGAGGGGTTGATGGTTAGGCTGATGCAAGGGTGGGGCCATCAGCTCCTTCCTAGTTATGGAGGTAAAGGTCCTAGATGGGGATTCAGAGATGAAACTGTCCATTCCCTGGTCCCTCACACCCTAAGGACCGGCCAGAAAGTATTCATGCTGTGGGAAATATTCTCCAGCCTTGAACTGGAGCTGCTAGACCCAGAGAAACAAAACCAAGAGAAGTCATAAGGGCAAACATCGGGTTGTGAACTGGCTTATTCTTACTAGATACAGGGCACCCACTGGGCAAAGGAAGTGGTACCAAAGCGAACTGGGAGTGGCAACAAGCATGTAGTAAAAAGCGGGGGCATCCCATCTCCTCGGAGGTCAAAGAAACGCAGTTTCTACACACTCTGAAAAGCAGTCAGAGAAGGAACAGCCAGCCACCAGCCAAGGCTTAAACCATGTTGAGATTCCTGTCCAAGGGACAGGTGATTTGGGAACACTCAGGTATCTGTTATCCTTACCTACCTCCAGGGAGTATGCGCTGACTTCCTGCCAAGTGGGGTGACCTGGGTTCTGTACCCCAACCTTCAGTGTCTGCTGTAAGGCCATTTTCTTCTCCTTCATGGACAATTTTTCTCTCTGCTAACAACTGAATGGTTCTCACTGCCTTGTCATTGTTTTGGTTTGGCCCTTGTTACTGTGGGTGAGTCACTCTCTGCCTGGAGTTTGGCTGGGGGTGGTTGGGCATTTTCTGTGTTGCTATAAGAATCCCAGGAGCTGGATTGGATCTGGTTCCTCCTTTTCTCTGAGATGGCATAGCTCTGAGATTCAGATGGTAGGACTGAGAAGAGGAGAGAAGGGGTCTCACTGCTCTGGGGTCTGAATTCACTGTTTAGAAGTGAGTAAATTCAGAACCATTTGGAAATTCAGAACCCAGAGGTTGGGAATCCTATCTTTTACGGACTGGTTAGAGTAGAAATAGGGTCCATTAAGGCAAAACTGGTTAAGAGACTAGCTAGGATCTCCAGCCTGGTGGAGACCTAACATTCCAATTGGCCCAGTTGGGCCAGAGGACCCCTGAGAAGTCAGACTAAAGAGGTGGCTGGAATACTTAGACCTTTAATGACATAATGCACTTTCCCACAAGTCGAATCAGTTCCTACAGGTAATCTATGAGCACAAGCTCTGTTTACATTGTACTGTATGCTGATCCGTGTGTGCAAGGTGTAAGCTTGGCAACAGCAATGGAGAAAAATGCTAGTAATCTCACACACGCACATGCACATGCACACGTGCACACATTCACACATACACATTAAACATAGTAATCTAAAATGCAATAAGAGCTTATATATATTACATATATATGAATAATATATATAGATATAGATATTAGTTCTTTATTAAAAGCTTCCACTGGCCTCCTCCAGAAATGCCAGAAGGCAGCTGTGTTTTTGCTTTATCCAGTGGCTTCCACCCCTTGTTGGACTCTTCACTACTTCTCAACCACCCTTACCTTCTAGATCATTACCAAGGATGCTAAACTCTTCTCTTTCAGGCTCCCTGCCCCTAAATCAGCCCTCGCCGCCCCTTCCTATACTGACTGACTGCTGCAGAGCAACATGGGCTTTGCATGGTTGGGGGCTGCTTTTCTTGGAAATTGGGCTTGTAGAAATAGTCGTGCTTCTTCTTTGCAAAATAAGCACAAAATTTCTATTTGGCACAGCCGTTAGAAGCAAGCAAGGAGAGTGGGTGCTGTGGCTTCCCCATAGGAGAGCTGCCTGGGGCTGCATCAGTATATTATCGACGTGTGAGTTCCAGTCTTTGCGGATTACATGCGGCCTGGTTTTCATCTCAGTTTGACTTTCCCTACCACTTAGTGTGTGCCTGGCCTTCCTCCCTGTCAGGCAGTATGTCTTCAGGGAATATAAATTAATATTAATATTAGCCTAAGTAACAAATGGTTGGGAAGGTAACAGCGCAGAGCAAAACGGAGTGGAATGATTTCCAAACCACCCATGGGAAAAGAACTCTCGTCCCTCTATCTTGGTGAAGGGGGCCGGACCATCTTTAGCTGAGGACGCCGGTCTCTAAAAATGAGCGCGATGGATATCCAGGGCTGGGGAAGCAGTCTGGGAAGTCTAGCCCTGCGGCCAGCTTGAGCTCCTCCTAGCCCCTCCCTTCTCTCCTCTAGTCTCTCTCCCAGGGTGCTCTAGCTGCTCTCCCCCTGGCCCCCGGCCCCCACTGTGTCCGCCTCTACCTGTTCAGCATCTCTCTCCCCAGAGCCCTGTTCTCAGCTAGGCAGCTGATAAACTGCACTCCGGTGATAATGGATGGTAATAAGTTAATGTGCTACCCCTCCTGGTAGCATTTGCATTCTGACAGGGTCTTTCTGAAGAAAAATCGTTCTTAACAACAAAATGACTGGGATTGGGAGCATTCCAGCACCTGCGTCTGGAATGTCTAAGGAAATATATTTGTGACAAGAGGCGTTTTGATTCCTCATTTCGTACTGTGCCTTTTCTCAGTCGGAGACCAGTAAGAAGTTTCTTGCGGGGGAGGGGGGCGGTTCTGCTGTTGAACTTAGGCCTGGGACAGGAAAGTAACCTCCACCTAAAATGCAAGGAAAAGATAGCCCCGGAGACACAAAGTCTCAGAAATAGAAGGGGGGATAGAGTGAGGAAACCCCCAGAAGAACAGAGCTGACATATCTGGGCTATGCATGTATCCGCCTCTGCATTAGGGAGCTGGCACAGCCTTTGCAGCCAACAACTGCCTTTGGGGTAAAGTCACATTAGAAAGGCTGTTTCCATGGGCCTGGCTGCCAGCCAAGGGGGGGAGTAAGCAGTGGATGAGGCATGGAGATATGCTCCAGAACGTCTGGACTGTCAGGGGCCCATAGAAGCCACATGACAGCTAGGCCTCTCTCTGATCTACACCAGTCTCCTGGTGGTCACAGGTGCTCTAGCTCTGCAGAGCTGACAAGTGTGGCCAGGGCCACAACACAGGGTCACTCGCACCAGCTGTTCACAGCTCTTTCTGGGAGGCTACCCTGCATTCTATTTCAGGGCTGAAGAAACAAGGCCTTCACGTATGGATACTACATCTTAGCTCAGACCCACTAGTATCCTCTTGCTGCTCTTTGTAGGACAGACAGTCCTGTTCTTCATCAGCATCACCTGCTACAGAGGAACCTGCCTCACGTCTTTTCATCATCCTGCCTTCCATGCTTAGGGAGGAGTCTTTATCCTAGAGCTCAGACACAACAGTACCTAACCCCAGTCTCCTTGTCTCCCACCTTTCAGGTCCCTTTCTAGAGGACTCAGAGCAAACCATTGCCTCCTGCAAAGTGGACACTAGAGCAGTGAACTCGGCTGGTGCACACAGAACATAGGACCAGATGCGTCTCAAAATAAACATTGCTTCTATGAAATCGCTGTGAGTGCTGCCAGCTGGCTACATGGGCAGGAACTTCGGGGTACTGTTCCACCACTCAGGAAGCAGAACCTGAGAGAGATGGGTCAAAAGACTCCAGATTTTAGTGAGATAAGAAAAGTTCGAGAGATCTGTCGTGCAACACAGTGACTATTGTTAGTAAGGATGCACTGCAACTTGAAATAAATAATATTAAGATTCTTTAATAAATAATAGAATATGCTATGTATTCTCACACTGCTATGATTTGAATATTGTTTAATCCTTGTGCTAGGATTTCAGTCCTCTGTGTGGTGATGTTGGGAGGGGTTATGGGTCTTTAAGAGGTGGGGCCTCGTGGGGGGTAATCCTAGGTAACCAGGATGCTGCCCTCTGGACAGATTAATGTAGTTCTTATGGGCCCTGAGTTCTCTCTAGAAAAAATTGTAAGAGAGAGCTTGACCCACATTGGCTCTATAGACCTTTTCAGGTTATGTGAGCTCTCCTTCTGGAATACACATCTTCTACCATGCCATCTGCCACTAGACCCTCACCAGAGCCTAAACCAATGCTGTCCCCTGATATTGGACTTTCACTTTTCAAAACTATAATCTTAATAAATGTATCACTTGCTTAAGATAGTTTAAAATGCTAATGAAAAATAGTCTAGCAAACACTACAAGAATGATAACTATGAAATCATGCATATGCTAATCCTTTGACTTAGTCACCCCACAGCATACCCATATAGGAAACTATCATCTTGTAACATAAATGCTCTTATAACCATAAGATCTAAAGTATGCCCACCAAAGGCTCATATGTTAAAAGTTTGATTCCCAGCCAGTGGTGCTGGTGAGAGGTGATTGGATCATCATCAGTAGATCAATCCATTAGTGAGTTCAGAGCCAACTCGGTTAGTTGAAAGAGGTGGGTCACTGAGGGCTTGTCTTTGAAGGCTATATCTTATCTCCTGATCCTTTTGAATTCTTCATCCTGACCACCGTGAGACGAGCTGCTCCGTCTCAGCACAGGCTCAGAAACAACGGAACCGAGAGACCAAGAGCTAAAACCTCCATATCCAGGGGCCAAACAAACAAACAAAAAAACCCTTTTCTTCCTTAAGTCAGCTAACATAAATATATACAATTTTGTCAACTGAAAAATAAAATGATAATGGTCTAGGTGGCCTTGGAAGCGGAATTGACACTGATGACAATTATAGGCAAGTGAGCTGCAGTTTGGTCAGAAGACGATTCGGACAGGCAGCTATCTCTAAAAATAGCTATCTTGGGAGCTCATGAGCTCATGATCCCTGGGGTGTTCAAGCTGAGGCTCAAAGATGTCTATAAGAAAGAGACACCGGCAATCAAGCACTCGGAGATGGCTGGCCGAGTCGACTTCTAATGGTTGTTTAAAGAATTGTGTTTGTAAAAGGCTTCTGATTGGATAGGCAAATATTGATTGGGCATCGTTGCCTCACTTAGAATCACCACATCAGGTTGGGAGGGACGGAAAGGTAAATTAACATTTATTGAAAATCCATTATACACTGGACACATTATCTTTAATCTTCACAGTGTATGAGGAAGGTTTTTTTTTTTTTAATTCCTGTTTTGCAGTGAGAAAAAGCAATTTCAGAGATGCTAAGAATCTTGCCCAAAGTCACATTACGCTATCAGGTAGTACTTCTATAGTGGAGTCCAAGACTGTGGCTGTCTACATGTACCATGCCTTGCTTCTCTTGAATGTTCTAACTCCATCTCTCATCTAGCTGACCCCCTGGGTGCCCTCTTCTCCTCTTTGCCTCCATGGAGAATGAACTTTTGCAGTAACCTGATGGACCAGCCAGAATCTGTCACTAAGGCAGACTCACCAGGCAGAAAGATTCTTGTGTGTTAGTGTTGGGTACCTGCTGGCTAGCGTGCATGATTCCCACAAGCAGTCAAGCAAGCAGCAACTGTCTTCACTCAGGCAAGTGGATCTCTGATGGAGGGTTTGGAGAGCCTGTGCCCCTTCCCATGTTGTTGCTGCCATTTGAGGTGTGGGGTCTAGAGTTGGGAAAGCTGCCACTTTGGGTTTACAGGCAAATTACAGTAATGTTTACAGGAGCCCCAGCATCCCCCAGGGAAATCAGAAGCCCAGACATGTAACTGCTTCTCTGGCCAAGAAGCATCAGCCTGGGCAGTGATGTGAGACCTCAGCTGGTTCTTGGATTATGACCAGTTTAGGCAGTGATGCGTGAGGAACAAGGTGACAGCGGGAATGCCACCAGTCAGGTCCTTAGGCCATTGCTGGTAGAACAACAGCTCTGGGAAGGCGACAGTGCTCCTTCCTAGAATCTAAGCATCACCTTTGGTGCAGCATTACCCTCTCTGTACCTACTTCAGCCTCCCAAGGAAACTGAGGCAAGCTCGAGCTAGTGGAAACTCCAGAGTTAGCTCTGAGTTAAGAGTATTGGGTCCCAAGTCCAGAGGAAGGTTGATGCTCACGGATCTCTTTGCACTCTGTTCCGTAGAATGGAAACTCAAGCTGACAGTCCAAGAGGTCAGCCATTCCTAGCCGCCTAGAGAAGCAGACAAAAGAGTCAGAGGTGGAACAGGGTAGAGACAGAAAAGTCTGCAGACCCTATCTGCCCTGAGCTCGTGCCCAGCATAAGACTCGGCTTCTCTGGCCCCACTTCCTTTCGCTTCTATGGCAGGGTCCAACAAGACCTTCATTGTGGCTGTAGAATTTACTCCAAGACTGTGCTTCCTCTTTTACCTCCCTGAACTCCCAACTCCTTCTCAGCCCTTTCTCTGCCGTACATCAGAATCAACCTGTATGTCTCACCTGACCTCGCCTTCCTGTGTTCTGTCTTCATGAAGACGAAGCCTCTGATAGCCTAAAGAAATAGGCACCGAACCTGAATCCTGAATGAGAGATTTATTTTAGCAGGTGCTTGGAAATCAAAAGAAACTCTTGGAATCCAGTGAGTGTCAGTCAGCAGCGTGGGACCTGACAGAGACTAAGGGCAATAGCCTGGCAGGGAAGGCGGTGTGAGCAGCCGAGGAAAGGTAGTGACAGACAGCAGGTAGCATTTCATCTGCATTAGAGCTGTCCCTCCTCCTCCTTTCAAGGGCCCTGGCATGGACCTCTTACCTGATGCACAGACCAAGGCTAGAGACACTTTCCAAGTGAAATTCTATGCTGTGGGCAGGAAATGTGCTCACTCATTTGCTCAGTTAGTCAGCCCAAGTTTCTCTGTGTATTTCCACCCACCGCAGATGAGGCGGGAGGGGTGGGCAGGCAGGTTAGAAGCATGAGGCACACGGATTCGTAATCAGGATTTACCAGATCCTCTTAGACGGAGTCAGCGTTTGTGGGGCAATGAGATTATTTACAGAGTTAGGAGCAACAGTCATGGCTGGTGAAAAATAGAAGTCGCAGAAGGGAGCAGGGGCCAGAGACAGGCCCTAGAGACTTTGCTGTTCTTGGAGCCTTCAAAAAAAAATACTGTTTAGACTACAGCAGAACTCACAACATACCTCACAACAGGAATTATTAGAACAAAGGATAGTTTTGAATATTAAATATTAAGGCTTGAGTTAATGGTTTAAAAATGGTAAGGAAAGGATTTTGTTGCTTTTTGTTGTTGTCCTCTTTTTTATTTTTATTTTATTTTATTTTATTATTTATTTATTGCCACAGGTAAAGATTGTTTCCTTTGTTTTCCATGTAAAGATCAAGCGATTGTAAGAAATTTAAATCCCCTCAAAAACGAATGGGGGAAAAAGCTGCATATGGTGGTTTACACCCATAATTCCAGCACTCGGAGAACTGAAACAGGAGGATGATGTGTTGCAGGCTTCCCTAGGCTTCATAGCAAGACTTTGTCTACACAGCTGAGGAGAGTCCTGAGGCATAGATTTCATAATCTCTAATCCTCGGGGAGACCCTGGCCCATCCGATCTATGGAAGCAGGCATCAGAAGCTCACTCTCAGGTAGGTTTCAGTACTGGTCTCAATCCCAAATGACTCCATCAGGCCAAGAGGGGGGACTCCAAGGAGCTGATTGACTCTGTCCTTGATCCCTCTCTCCCCTTATTTAGATGCCTGGTTGTGGACTCACACCTGTTTGCAGGACAAACCCTCCACAAGTTCCAAACTGGGTGAAGTAGGGGTTAGGGAGAGGTGTGCACTCTGCTGCTTCCAGGTAAGGGCTGGAGCCTGGGAGCCACAGGCATCCATAATTCATATATTCATATGCTGTAACGTATTTCCCCTTTTGTCGCATTTCTGGACAATTGATTTCCCCTGGCCACAAACTTACTGCTTTTAGAACAACATTAATAACAAATGGACTCTGTTCAAACCTACCCTGGGGGAGGAGGCCAATGGCTGCGAGAGACTCCTGACTTCGTTTTCCCTGAGAAAGGGGGCTCTGAGGAGTCAAGGCAGGAAAAGTTAGGCACAGCAGCTGGAGAGCTCCAATCCTGGGCTTTGATGGTAGAGTGACTTGGGAACTAAGGGATGAGAGGCCTCCCTGTGCCCTCTAAGTCCACCATCAGAGCCCTCTGACAGAGTTATGAGGGGAGACGGGGGGCATGGGAGATGGTGACTTGGGGTACAAGAATGAAAATGCGCAGTTGGACAGCTCTCTAGCATTCTCTGTCTTCCCAACCCCAGTTTGAGTCATTCTCCCCAAAGTCCTATCTCTGGAGACTTCAATGTCTGAGCCCCAAATTCCCATGGCATGTCACTCCAGACTAACTGAAGAGCTAGGAGCCCCCCCCTTGCAACCTGGAGCCTCTGCCAAAGGCTCTGAACACCTCATCAGGAAAGCTAAGAAGTTACCCAGGTCAGGCCAACTCAGAGCCTTGAACTGGACCCAGGTGTCTTTGGTGCTGGCATTCCCTCCTGACGCTACAGGCACTTGGTGGGCCCCATTCTCTCACTGCCCCTTTTTGTACAAATCCCAGCCACTATCTTTAGGAGGTACTCCCAAGAGAGTTGTTGGATGAGTAAACAAACAAAGAAACAGTCTGGCAAATCATACTCGGCGAGGGAAGTTTCTGTCTCAGGACTTCAGCAACTTAAGAGGCTCAAGGAATGGGGATCTCTAACAGTGGGGTTTTGGAGAAGAGCTTTAGTAAGCTAATGAGTTGTGTGGATTCTGAAGCCCAGTGCATAGCGCCTACCACACCTGCACAAGACATTTTTATGTGGTAAAAATTCTCTCTGTTGTTGCACGTGGGAGGACAGCTGTCCCTCTTGTAAGAGGGTTCAGGGGGACCAGTAGAAACTCACACCTCACACAAACCTCTTTATGGAGGAAAGAAAACCAGGATCTGACAGCTCTGGCTCTGTGTGTGTGTGTGTGTGTGTGTGTGTGTGTGTGTGTGTGTGTGTGTGTGTGTGCATGTGTGCGTGTGTGTGTGTTCCTTCTCTCCAGGAAACCCATTCTACCCAAACGCTGAGCCAGCCCCACCCTGCTGGTGAGATGATTCCCTGAGCATATCTGGTACATGGAGGTTGTGATCCTTGGGGCAAATGGTATAACATTTCTGCTTTTCTCACCAGCATGGTGAGCACTCACGCCAGCCAGGCTCAGGGCCTCTCAGGGAGCTGTGCTGTGCGGATCCTACCACAGGCTGTTCCCTTGCAGCCTGCTGGTTTATATCCCTGGAAATCTCCTGTTGGCCCGGTATTGATTTGGCTTTGAGGAAAACAAAAAGTCAGTAAGAAAAATACACACCACAGGCCAGAAATAGAACCTGTCCTTTGCTGTTGTAGCAAGTACTCTCCCACAGCTGGGTCCATTTTGAGCAGGGTTCCTCTGAGTGGAGCCCAGAGCCCAGAGCTGCCTGTTGTAGCTAGTCCATGCCTTACAAGACCACAGGGGTCCAGCTACATTGGGCAGCTTGTCACAGCGTTTTATGGGCAGGTAAATATTTGTGTTATATTCTCAAGCACGGTGTGGAGCCCAAGCCCGCTTTATGGCCAGACCTGGGGAAATTGGAGGGCCATGCTGCATGAACTACAAGAAAACATACTTTCTTGTGGCACAGGTGGGATGCAGTTTGTACTGGAAGGCAGAGACCGTTTCTATGCCTGGATTGAGGAGGAGCCTGGAGCTGTGGATGCTTTTAATTCAGATTTCCCTCCAAAATGGGTTAACCCTACATGCCATGTCTTCAGAGGATTTTCTAAACCTGTGCATGTGAGTGTATCTGTGTGTATGTATATTTGTGTGTATGTGTATCTGTGTGTATGTGTATCTTTGTGTATATGTGTATCTGTGTGTATGTGTATCTGTGTGTATGTGCATCTGTGTGTGTATGTGTATCTGTGTGTGTATGTGTATCTGTGTGTGTATGTGTATCTGTGTGTGTATGTGTATCTGTGTGTGTATGTGTATCTGTGTATATGTGTATCTGTGTATCTGTGTGTATGTGTATCTGTGTGTGTATGTGTATCTGTGTGTATGTGCATCTGTGTGTATGTGCATCTGTGTGTATGTGTATCTGTGTGTGT